>VZTD01001928.1:2658265-2728260 GCA_013397725.1 Rhagologus leucostigma | reverse complement strand
CGGGAGCGCGCCCGCCGCCCCCGCCCGTCCATCAGCACGTGCCGTGGGCGGGAGGGCTGGCGCGGCTCCCCGGGAAGAGAAGTTGGCCGCGAGGAACCGGCCGGGCCTGCTTTGCCTCCCCAGGAGCCCCTCCGCGGGCGGGAGCGCGGGCCGCAGCCTAGGCCAGCGTGTCGCTGGGCGCCCGGGCCCGGGCGTTATCCTGCTCTGCCGTCCAGCAGCGCTTTCGCCTTGAAGAAGCTCCTCTAGGAAAGGGCAGGAAGGTGTGAGGGCAAAAAGTGGCCGAGCCGGTGTCATGGAAGCACTGCTGGCCTTGAAGAGGGTCGAGACACGAGAAAAGCAGCGGCGGCTGCATTTGGCTGCAGGGCCGGGAAGCTCCATCCAGATGCTGGCGGGGTTGGTGCCGTGGAAAGCGGACAAGCTGCCAGGATTCACCGAGGAGGTGGGGTGGAGGATTACCGGAGCACCTCTGATGGGAGTTCAGGGGGGCTGCGTGTGAGCTGGGGAGGGCGGCGAGCAGGCAATGGTGGCAGCAGCGCAGGGAAAAATGAGGGACTCACATGGGCCTTTCGGCTTCGTGGAAAAATAGTTCTGGGAAGGCTGACGTTGCAGTGCCGCAGGAGGGATAGAGTTCCATTGCAAAGGACAGCGTTGTTTGTTTGGTTTTTCCATTTCCTGTATCTAAATAAATATGCCCAGTTAGTTAGCTTGGAATACATTATAACTTCTGCAGCGAGCTGCTCTGCTTGCTGATAAGGATGCTGAAGGCCATGATTTGCATTGTATTTCGAAGCTCCTTATCATTAGTACAAATTGGAAAAGTAATAATTTGTCTGTCTGTCTTCAAGTGAGGTCTCCCAGCAGCAGTGCAGAAGGAGCTCCAGTGACAGCGTCATGTGCAGGGGAGGCTGCACAGCTCCCCCCTGGGCTGCTGGGTTTATCCTTCACTCGACAGTGACAGCAGTCGCGCTGCCGATGTCCTCTTGCCTTTCACCTGCCCTGTCACTGGGTTACTCTGCATCAAGAACTTGGCACACAAAGCCAGCTACAGGGGGAAATGAGGGTCACGTGGATTGTACGGACCTACTCAGTTTCCCTTTGCTGCACACCAAAACACTCTTTAGGCCTTCAGGACACACCAGTAATTGCTGGTGTGGAGATGCCTGCCCAGATAAACTGTTTCTAGAGAATAACCAGTTGGGAAGCAGTCTGGCTTATTGGTGCCAAATAGCCACAAGGGCATCTGTTGCGGGATACATGGGCTTGCTTATTTTGTTGACCTCTCCACAGTGTAGCTCCATTTTTGCATGCCAATATCAGACGTTGGGACGTTGGGTACTCCACTCCAGAGCTGTCACCTCTGAATGTAAGATGAGAGCACTGCGTTCTGGCTCACATGCGTTTTACCCACAGATTGTTAGATGAGTGCTTAACTTGTGTACTATCCTACACAGCAAAACAAAAGAGGAAGTATGACTTCAAACATATCACCTTCACAGACTCCTTTAAAATGTAGGCAGGTAAAGGCACACCTAATAATTGTATGTGGCCAGATACTGTGGTGATAGGTATTTAAAAATGCAGGTCTTGCCTTACTAGACTTGTAGAAAATTTTTTCCGATCACCATCATCCAGAAAAATCTGTCAGTGTCCAAAACAAAGCCAGCCTGCAAGAAAGACAAAATCACAGCTTCCATGCCAAGCAATACAGAACTCCTATGCTTATGTTTATAATTTCGAAGGAAAATATGAGTCTGCTGTTCTTCCACTCTGTGTACTATCAGATTATAGCAGCAGAATAGACACTCAATATGGAAGAAGAATGCAACATGCGTGTGTGTGCTCCCAACCAGAACCAAAGCTGTTAGTGCTAGCATCTCGTCAGTAATAATGTGTGCTAATACAGCCCAGTGCTCGTCAGATGTTAGATACTGATTTCAATTCAGGATGCATGCATTTAGCAGCAGCCGCTAGCCTTGAAATGTAATTAACCCTTTTTGTGAAATGGATCAACGCTTTTCATCCAGTTCCTGGTGTGTAAATTTGCACATTGCAGAAATTGCTGTCTCAGCCAGTACTTTTCAAGGCACTTGGGCACTGAAGATACCCGCAAGCGACAGTCCCTGTCAGGTCAGGAACAGTGTTGCTGAGGATGAATTTCGTATTGCTATGGCAAGTAATGCCCATCTCTGCAATAATGAGGGCTGTGCAACTCCTTGTCTTAATCACAAAATACAGGCTGCAAAAGTAAACTACATTATGATAATATTAGGGCTGCAGGAGACCAAACTGCATCTTAATCTAAAATGATGAACCACAACCACCTTAGAAAGTATTTAGGTTGTGATGGATGTCTGATGAAATATCACACAGAAAATACTGAGGTCTTTCAAAACAGTGCAGTACTTATGTTTCCAATATCTCCACCAGGATAGGTAGAGAGACCTTTTTAAACCAGAAAATGAACACTTTAGATGATGGGCTCTCAGAAGGGCACAGGGTTCCAGTGAGCTAGTTAGCAGCAGCAGATTTCTTACATGCTGAGGATTTTATGAATCTGCAAAAACTCAGACACACCAGGTTTGGTAACACAAAGTATTTATTTTGTTAATTGAGCAACACTCAAAAAACACTGAAGTCTGAAAATCTGAAAATCTGAAAATCTGAAAATCTGAAAATAGACATACGTTCATTTGACATTTGGCCAAGATGAGATGTGGAAGTCTAACCTGAGATACAGAAGAAGCAGTTCAAAACTGATTGTCATGATGAAGAGAGCTGTACTTAAAAAAAAAAAAAAAAGAACTGGATAGTCTTCCAGCTGCTTTCATTGTTATTTCCTCTCCAGGAATTTCTTATTAGTTCTTGGAATCACTAGGGAGCTACAAACTTGAATATCAAAAGAACAAAGAGGTATATATAGGGAGAAGGTCAGCCATGTGATAGGACTTGGTCTTTGTACATCCTTCTTCCCTTCAGTCTCTGGAATTCATGTCTTAAATCTGTGGTCCAAATATATTTTTGAAAACTGTTTGCAATTAGATGAGTATTTCTCTGTTACTGTTACCAAAATAAATATTCCATGTTACATATTAAAAGAATATTGCCCTTCAGCCAGAGACACAATTATTTCACTTAATATGACATGAATTTGGCTTTGTCTCTTTTTCAGAATGATTTTACTTGAAAGCATATTCTTTTGATTATAAATTTATTCAGCTGTTTGTTACTTACAAAAGTCATGGATTTTTATTAAGTTCTTTAAATGTAAGCAAAATTAATTCAAGAAGAGAGAGTCAAATCTCTGAAGAAGGGCTTAAACTAAACATTTTTGCTAGTGGAGCACTGGTAGTAAAGAGGCAAGCCCTGTCCAACCTTGAGTCCAACCAGCGTGGTGTGGAAGTGAGTCCAGGGCAGCCCTGGAGAGCACCGTGGCAATAATCCAAGGAATGACAGCTCAGTGTGCAGAGCATGGGCACAAGGAAACAGGAAAAGTGTTCCCACAGCTGAAGCACTTGGTGTGTTCTGGGGTTACTTGTGCTCCTGCGGGGGACTCTCCCTCAGCCTCGTGCAGGTGGCTGGAGGAAGGAGGACAGAATGGCTGTACCTGTCCCCACCGGCTGCTGCAGGGCGGGAGCTGACTGCTCACTGAGCTGTGCAGGAGGGAACTGACCCCACCGGTGTGGCAAAGGGCTGCAGTAATGGGAGCACTTTGCTCTGGGAGACATCTTCCCAGTCAAGAATCAAACTTCCCGCTGCTTTTTCTGTTTCTTCTTCCCGTGCCTAGTTGAGCTGTATGATTTTGTTTTTATGGATTCCCATTTACAGAACCCTTGTTGCAGTCTTCTCACCAGGTCGTAATAAACCCTGAGATAACTCTCCTTTTAAATACAAAGAACCATTTCAAATTACTTTGTTTTTCTTAAAGCCAGAGCATTAAAAGTCTTATGAAAGAAAAAGGAAAATATTTGTAGGCTCAGCAGAGGCTTCACCAGGGTGCCTCACTCACACCAGTTTGTTTGGAGAATTAGTAATATATTTTCCCCTAGATGCATGCACATAAAATCCCAAAAGTCTTCATTTGCTCAGAGGAGATAAGTATTTAGAGTTAGATTGTAGTGCTGATTTTAAAATTTATGTTCTGAATTATCAGTCAGTGGTGCCAAATGATCTACAAGGAAGTTTTAATCATGCTTATAGAGAAGCTAAATGTTTGTGTTCCTCCACCTTTTGTTACAGGAGGTATTTGTTAGTTTCTTTTACAAGTTTGAATAATCCTTAGATCCAAACCCACACTGTATTCACAGTTCCTCTGTTAAGCCTGATGCTCAGGCTTTGTCCTGAAACTGGAGCACTGCTGAAAGCGGAAATGTTTTTAAAACCTGCTGTTACACAAGGCGAATTCTTTTCGATACAGAAAATTTCTGTCTTGGTGTGTATAACAGCTTTGTCCTCACAAGGCATGGATTCAAGTGGATGTGTTTCTGGCAGCTGTAGGAGTGGGTGCTGCAGAGATTTACAAAGATGGACATTTATGAGACTGAAAATGCTCTGTTCTTCCAAGCTTGTTAGAATGAAACAGATCTGAATCCTATACAAAAGAAAGGGATAATTTCATCACTTCCATATTTTTTCTCAGTCTAAACCTTTAAACATGACTACATTGCTATTAAATAAGAGCAGATGCAGCAAAATAGTCTCATTCACCTCTTTTCTCATATTCTAGTGAAACCAAGATAATATAGGTCTACAGAATAATACAAGGATATACTTGTATATCAGACCCAGCAGTCAGCTAAAATGTCTGAAAATACATAATGAAGTTAAAGGCACAGCAATGGAGCTTTTCTCTCGTAGTCTGTAAGATACTTGAATATTAACTGACTCTGGAACTTGAACAAGTTAAACTCATACAGCTAAAAGCAAATCCCGAAAAATGGTCTATAACTCCCTTTGCTTCCAATGAGAAATTGGCCTGTGTCTGCAAATCTCCTCATTTGGCAGCTACACCTAATACAGTTTAAACTCTCACTGGCATCAGCAAAAAATTACCTGATTAGGGATGCAGGATTGGATCTAAGATAATAGCATATTAAAAATCCACTACGGATTCAAAAGCTACTAATGGAAATTAAATCCCTGAGAATATAAAATGTTCCAAGCAGTTGAACAGCTTCTATTGTACATACTCAGAATGCTAAACAATAGCAGCTATTGCATGTGTGACCATCAGGAAACACAGCTGTGCTTCTTTGTGTTACAATTAATTACTTCCGTTGTATATAAAATTGAAAGTATTGGTACTCTGGGGCGGAAAAAGGATATCCTGATACACTGCTCCTATTTCCTTACCGAGGCCCATTACTGAATGTTTCACCATTAATTCACTTACAATGAATTACCCTGCAAGGAATAAAGGAAGGGTAGATTAGGTGGTTAATTGTTATGCTAAAAGCTACTTTTTCTTTGCATTTTCACTCTCCTACATTTTTTATCTCATTTTACTACTTTCGCATATGCCCTCTTTGATACCTACTGTTCGCTTTTAAGTAGTTGCACTTAATAATGAAGGTCTAAAATAAACATTTACTTAACTATCTTTTGACTTAAAGATCGTTCTATTAATATTTTTTAAGTTACAAGATCAGAGAAAGCACAATCTTTCTCACTGTCCTTTAAAGAAATGAACAAAATCATCTCAACTGAAGTATTTGTGGCCAGGTTCTCTGAAGCTGGCACACAGAGATGTAATTTATACCTTCTGTGCCAGTGAATTTCCCTAAGCTGGAGGGGAATGAGGATTCTTACCCAGAGTTAGGGAGGAGTAGTAACAGCCCTCTGCATTCTTTATTTTTTTTTTTTTTTTGTGAGAATTGCATAGGAGCAAGAACTGTTTGAGGTTGTACTAAATAGGCAAATACGGACCCTAAGGATATACACTACCCCCAAACTTTAATATCTACTTTTTAATAACACTGACTCTTTCTCTTTAGAGAACTTCTAAACAGAGAGCAGCTTCTGAGACTGCTCAGGGAGTCAATGAAGTCTCCAACAACCACCAGCCATGTAAGTCTATAAAAGGTGGATAATGTGTTATGTATTTGTCCCTGAGAATTTAATCACTCAGGAAGTGTCTCCTGTCCTAGAAGTCTGACAGTCTTACCACCACCAGACTGTTTCCAATCTATTACAGCATGTCTAACACAAAGCTGAGCAAGTTACATTTGGAAAACATGGAGTCCTTCAACGTGACAACAAGTAAATTTTGCCAAATGACCTGAAATCTTTGCAAGTTTGAATTCAGACTGGTGTCACAATGCAGTAACAGAGGAATAGCAGCTCAGGAGAGCTCTCATTCCAGAAACTGCTTTACATAATACAAACGGCAGAAAATCACCATCCACAAAACAGCCCTGCTGTCCTTTTGCTGCAGCAGCTGGCCCTGGGAATACAATCTCAAAGGCAAACTGCGCTCTGTCATTATTTTATAACCACACAGTTCAGATTCAGGTATGTTCTATTTGAGGCCACAGCTAGAACCAGAATCCCTGGCTAGCACTTCGGATTTCTTGCCCGGACTTTCTGGCCAGAAGTAGATGCCGCGTAGTGTACATGCAATAAAGCAGAAACTTTCAATTAGTGTCATCTATATTGTGTATCCACAATAAATCTCAGGAAGTCTGGTATTTGCAGGATGCAGTGGGCTGAATACACTCACGTGAGCAGCACAGCCCACTGTCACCTTTTACCCCACAGCTTACAGGCCTGTGTAAGGAACAGGAACTCTGGTCAGCCTTCTGCATGTGCATTAATCACAGGGAAATTTACAGCATCCTTGGAATCAGTACAGGGAAAAATGTGCAGGAAGAAAAAGAAAACCTGTCAAGGAATGTGCAGGGGACAGCAGAAGAAGATTTGGTTGTGAGAGAATAATACCTGGTCTTTGTTTATAATGCACAAATAAAAATTTTATTCCTGAATACCTATTTTTTATATGAAGCCAGATTTTTTGGAAGTGTGCCCTTTTTTCTGCTCCCACATCTCCTGTGCTATCAGAATTGTGGAGTTGTTACTTCATAAAGCACAAATACCTAACAGATAACAAAAGCCGGGTCTCGAGGTGCACTCAGATTCATGCATTATTCTTAAGCTAAATGTATTAAATGGAGTATATGACAACAATTTAGGCTCAAATAGTGCACGTATGAAACACATGCACCTAAAGGAAATCAGAATCTCAGTTCTGAGTGGTTTAATCCACATACATGCCCCATACACGCATACAGGAATTCCCACATTAGTCAACACGAAGATTTCTTTAAATGAAACTAAACCTCGATCCCACCATTATTTTCCAGTCTATATGTGATTAGATCTTAAAGTAATTTAAACACTGTAAATCATTCTTTTGTTTTGAAATGAGATCTTTAATTATGGCTATAGATATTTATTAAATTTCCTAAAAATCCAAAACATCCTCTTTAATACACCATGAGAATAAATCTAGAAGAACAGCAAGTTTTCTGGCTTTAGTGTAGCAGGCAGGATTCATTCCACAAGCACTGGAAGAACCATCACCTTCATTCAATTCAAGGTTGTATTTTTATCTGTATCTTCTAATTAAAAGAAAAATAAATCTCAACTCTTTTTTCAGTAACACTATGCACAGTAAAACTAAGTGGAAGCAGAAGAATTTCCATAACGTCTTTGTCATTAATGAAAATAATCTGATTTCTAAAGTAGTAAGATTAGAAAATACTTTTGTAGTAGAGGCAGATTTATTAATGATACTTTATGCATACTAATTTATTATTCCCTAATGGTTAAAATCTGGAAACTTTTAGAGGAAAAATGTTTTGTTCAAAAGTTTAGCTTTGTTCAAAAAAAATTCCCTCTTGTCTTTATTACAGAGAAAATTCTTGTGACTCAGCCTGACAGTCCTTATTAGTACAACACACGTTTGTTACTGTTTTCTTTTGATGTAATCTTCCTAAGAGGAGGAGGAGCTGTATTTTAACAGCTATCCAAGGGCATATTTCATAGGCATACAGCACAGAATTTATGCCTGAATATAGTCTGAATCTCATCCATAACTCCGATTTGCCTGGGAGAACAAAGCATTTCATTGTGTATTTAATCATGGTTTCAGCAATCTTATTCACACATTCCTTCCTTTCTTAATCAACAGAAACTGCCTGAATTCAAGATGCATGATTGGGGTGGGAGGGGGAAACAATGCCAAAGCCTATACTTTTGAAATCACCATTTTCTTCAGAGCAATAATCTCTCTTTAAGAATCTCGGTTAAGAATCCCTTAATGCAACACTTGTCAAGCTGTTTTGCACCACGTCCTTGCCTAATGAACTTTGCTCTATTCACTTTTTCCACCCTGTCAGCTGGCATGGTGCTGTGCTTATGCCTCTGTTGCTCCCAGTTCCAACAACTGAACTCTCCAGGGGTCACAGTGCACAGTTTAGGAAGCACTGTCTTGTGCAAAGGTTAAAGGTCAGAACAGACAATCTGAAAAACAGCAATTTTGATCTGACAAAATACTGCGTACATTCTGGGCATTCTTTTCAATTGTATTTCCTTATGCACGTTGTAAACAGAAATTAGGGTTGTAAAATAAAATCAAAAGTGCACAAAGTTGTGATTCCTGATGCTGTACTTCGTAATGGTATCTAAATCCAAGTCTATCCATTTATCATCTAATTTCTTCATTATATGTAATATACTTAGTTGTATCTCTAAAAAGCCTGCATTCCTGAGGGGTGTGCAACAGGAATGCACAAAATGGCTGTTTTACAAAACACACTGTTTTAGGAAGTCATCCTTTCATTCGTACATATTTCTTGGCACTAGAGCTCAGTGAGGATGTTGAAAACATTTTGTGTATTTTAAATAACTTTTGCTAAGAAATGGAAGAACACCTACCTGAACTTCTGCAGTCAAACTTTGTTTGCAGATGCATCGATGTAACTGAAGACAGAATTTACCCACTCCTTACAAAGTTACTATAAACAGTATTTGTTGACACAATAAGGTCTGGGACTATACAGGTCTCGCTAAGTTACAACATGTACTGTTAGCAGACTGCATCTTTTAAGCATACTAATATTTGTTTAAAACAGCATTATTTGGTCAATAAAATAGTCAAGACTGATATACAATAAAGTTGAAACCAATGCTTTTAAATTTTATTTTCAGGTCTGAAGTAGAGAGTACAAGCTTGTGTATGCTTTCTTACTGATATTACATGGCTGAAATCTGTCAGCTGTTCACATGCCATATTAATAAATATACCCCAATCATAAAGCTTTAACTGTATTTGCACATTGCTTTTATTACCAGACTGTTTTATTCATGTTGGCACAGATAATCCATGCAAAGTAATTACTCACATCTTATAAACCACACGACATTCTGTTCTGAAATAACTAGGAACTTAGGAAAAAATATCTATCTAAAAGCAAGGGCACTTGTGGCATCAAGTCAACATGTCAAAATATTATAAAACCTAGACTTCTAATATATGATCACTGCAGGCAATAAATCACTCGGTTTCAAATTCTGATGTTTATAAATACTAAACAAATTAATATCCACTACCAGGAGACGAGTATTGCAAACAAACATTAGTGTGCCCAGCATTAGACACTAATGAATGTGTTCAGTGCTGTGGACATTCACATTATTAAACATAAATACAAGTAATCCTTAGCAAAACATTTCACCCAAAGTACTGACCACTGAAGGACCAATGGGAAAATATTTTTCCTTGTTTTGAATTGATTTTAGAAATGTGTAGTGTGTGAATCCAATGCAGTAAAAACTAATAAAAAAAAGTCCTAAGACTGTTTTTTTTGCCCACATAATAAAAGTAGCCTTCTTTGGAAACATTTAATTTACCCTGCTCTGCAAAAAGAATGCCAAAAGAGAGAAAAGCATTAAAATAGCTTTTGAATCCTTTGACTGAAAAGTTACTGAACACTTTTTAGTTAGATAAATGACTGATCTTTTTAATTGATCATTCAGAGGTACAGTATCTTTGTTTTATTGGGTAAAACCTCACATTAATAAGAATGAAAAGAAATATTCAGAAGAACTTGGGACTTATCCCAGGCATCTATCACAAGACATAAAACATGATCAAGTACACATTATTCATCTTGCATATTTTTGTACAACATTATTTTCAGTGATAGTTAAAAGGCCATATTTTGAATTTTAGAGACATACATTATTATATATATATGCATTCTACCCTCTCCATATCACAAAGGTGACATGTAGCAGAAGAGTATCAGCAGTTACGTGGTATTCTACCCCTGTGAAAGTTAAAATGCTACATTATTATTCACAAATTTCTGGTTCAGATATGTGCAAAAATTGTATCTTAATATAGATATCAAGGGCGGGTACGTGGATTCCCTATTTTTGGACCACATTATGAAGCAGCACAAGTCATAACAGGAAATTTTTATTACATGATAATCCTCAGGGTATCTCTGTTCTTCATTCAGAGGTATCGCTGTACCTCATATAGTGATATGTAAACTAGCTTTAATCTCACTTGCTCAGACACCAGCTGGAGTCAGGCATGTGCTACAGTGCAGGTTCTCTGCCCAAGGAAATTTTTAGGACTCTCTCAAGCCAGTACAGCTTCCACTGAAGTCTGTGCTGCTGCATTTTCACTGCTGCCACCCTGCAAGCCAGCTCAGCTCTGCTTATGTACACTGCATTCCCTTTCCTGCAGTCCAGACTTCAGATTTATCCGACTGGATCCTTGCTCACCCCTTCCGTACGTATTCAAACCATCTCTCTGGGCTACTGGGAGCTAATTGTACCCTAATTTCTTACTTCAAGCCCTTTCCCTGACTGTAGCGAGTCCTTCTGTCTGTCCCCCCACGCTGCCCCACCCCAGCTATCTGACGTGCCAGCTCGGTGAAACTGGCCTTACCTGGCTATTCCCCCCTCCAACCCCAGCCTCGGGAAGGGCTTCCCGTCTCCTCAGTGCCTCATCTTCTTCCACTCAACCGGAGGCCTGCAGAGCCCCTACATTCTGGCTGCCACAGGTGCTCTCCCTTCCCTGATCCCAGCCTCCCCTCCCCACACCGAAAGCTCCCTTTCCCACACCCCACCCCATGCCAGTAATTCCAGGCTGAGCTGGAGCTGCCACTTCAGCTGCCAGTCTGGGATTCCCAGGGAACCTGAGGAAGTTCAGCCCCAGCCATGCTGCCTGCAAGCAGCTTTTCACAGACTGCACTCCCTAAGCTACAGCCCAACATCTCTGGTCACATCCTAAAATGATTTATCCTTCATGCTGCCAGTGAAGAGGAAGCTTATAGGGACACTGAGGGGGAAGGTGGAGGGGAGAGTGAGACACACACGTAGCAGGTCAGAGGTGAAAGAACTCATGAAATTCTCCTGAGGCATCCATCACAAGCCCTTCCCATGGAGCCTGACTCCCTGTTCTGAGGTTGCAGTCAGAGACCAGTCCCAGTCAGTGGCCAACACACAACTCTGCCCAGAGGCAATCTTCAATGCAGTCTCAGTATACGGTATGCCGATGTGAAATCTCTCAAATAACTGATAATAAAAAATAGCATTTTGTTGAATGGCACTGAAAAATGAAAAGGAAATGTAGAATTTTCTCACTGTTGCGAATATGTATTTAAGGAAGTCAAATATGAGTGGAAAAAAAAATTTAACTTCCATAATTATGATGTATTCTTCTGGGGAACATTACGAGCCACATCTTTGGATTTTGTAATCTATGGGACCATATTCACACCAGCCCAGCACCAACTGAAAACAGAAAATTTGCTTGCTTATAGAAAAAAAAAAGGCTTTGCATATAATGTACTAGTGTTTTAGAATAATTCAAGCATACAAAAATCTGACCCTGTAGCAACTCAGATCAGATCACTGCTAAGATCAGTGAAAACTAACATACCTACTGAATAAATACAGGTCATACATGTCAAAACTGCCACAGGCAGTTCAGGTTGTTATTTTTGTCCAAGATGCAGACTGCCTGCAGCTAACTTAACTCTTATATTAGAACTCCAAATTTCATTTATTCCTCCTCCAAGCTTTGGATAGTTTTTCATCCCTTAAAAGACACACCAATCACCACGAAATGGGCATTACCCGTAGGAGGGACAAGACAGACAATGTTATGTAATTTTTTCCTACTCAAAACACAAGGTAAAATAGGTGCAGATGGCACCAGCATGTGGCCCACAGAAAGCATCCTCAGCCTCAGAAGTACTAATTCAAAACTGTCAGTACTGCAAGCTGTCAACACACACATCGTAATTCTCACTTAAACGAGTTAATAAAGCTTGAATGGTGATCAGACTTTCCATCTTAACTCCATCAGACAGAAGTGCTGTCTCCAATATAAAAGTCATTGATATTCAAAAATTCAAAAGTATTATCAGTACTACGAGTACTGCTCATTTGAAAAAAAAAAAGTTTTATAAATAACTGTTCCAACAACTTGAAAGTTGTTCTCAAGCTATTAGGAAAGATGCCTGTACAGTTGTTAGAAGAGATGACTGTATGGTTATCCTAATTGTTGGAACATAGCTACTGTCTTCCAATGGCAAATACTGCTACAATTCATGATGTGTTGCATTTCAACGAAGGAAAGGAATAAAGATATGTGCCTGCTGCCTCATGAATTTTTAAGCAACATTCATTTACTATAGGAAAAAGAAAGCCTTTTTCCTAATTATGTGGCATAGAGTAGGGAATTTTTGCAAGCTATTCCCACAAGCTAGCTGTGCTAGATGGATGTGTTTCTTCTGTGTTCACCAGGGTGAAGGTCCAGATGTAGGTTCCTACCTCCCTCTGATATCAGTGGGAATTAGAAACCACAGCAAGTTTGAATCTATTTTTTTCCACAGGAGGAAAGGAAAACTGGTTTTGAATTAAAAGCTGGTCTTTCCAGCCAGCTCTATTCCATTCAATGTAAGAGCAATCGGAGAAAGCCAGTTGTCCTTTTCCATTACGATTTGAAAGTGAATATCTACTGTGCACACAGAAGCCAAGTGCACTAGCAAAGCTGACCCAACCATTTTATTTTCAAACTGTTATGGATCGTCACCTAGGCTTCCCAGCTACATATGGATTCAAGGCAGACTTGTTATTTGGAAAGAATCTAAAATATCTGATGCTATGAGGTAGCACCACGACATAATGGAATAGCACTCACTTTTCCTAGAGGAAGCCCTAATCTATTTATTTCCCTTTGAAAGCTACGGCCTTTGGTTCTACAGATGACTGTACATATGGCACTTACTCATTCTTGCTGTGAAAGAAAATGACTTAGTACAGAAGTATTTTTCCAGTTGTTTTTAAACACCAGTGTGTGGTCTAAGCAGTAAAACTGCTGTGGGTAGTTAACTTAAAACTGTATTTGCACATTACTTTTTATATTAAGGTTTTAGTTAATTTCAATATTTCCCCCAGCTGTTGCTCTAATAATGGACTAGTTCATTAGTTCATTTGGTTTTCACGGTTCATTCAGTAGGTTTTTGTATGAACTTTGCAAAAAGCACGTTCTGCATTTACGAAAGAGGATAAAGTTAAACTTCAGAAGTACCAACTTCTAGCTTTTACCAAGAGAAAACCATGGTTATCAACTTTATGATTGCCCAGTTAGTCATCTGTTTTACCCCAGCATTACTGACTACCAACTCTTCTTTTAAACATTGATGGCATGGGCATGCTTCTTGCACAGTGGCTTATCCTTCTTGGAGTAGAACGGCTGACCTTCCAAATTCACATGGCATACCTAGAATTGATAATAAATACAATCAGGAATAATTAAGGAAAAACAAAAGGGAGAAAGATGTGACTATCAATTTCAACTATATTGCTCTTCTGCCCATGCACTTCTTTAGGAGTCATGTATTGATCTGCACTTGATTTAACCCACTGAAAGAACTAAAGTTAGGTCCCTAAAAAGACCCCGGCTGTGAGAATTGCATATTAACAACATATAATAAAACTATTGCTTCCACAGAAAACCGGGTAGCTAAGGGAAATGAACAAGCACAAAAGAGCATGAAATATTCAGAGAAAGTGTCTTTATAAGTGATCAATATTTATAAGTGATTAAGAGCTGTTAGCATGTGAAGGAAACTCGCTGAGTGTTCCTTTGTATGTTAGAGTTTCCTAAAGACTTCAGTTTTCACAAGACACTTTCTTGCAAAGCTAGTTTAGCTTCACATATTTATAAACATTTCTATACTTTCAACTATTCTACCTAAGTTTTAGACTTAAACAAACATTAGAAATTGTCACTGTCAGTTTGGTGTGGCCAACATATTATTTTTAGCTAATTAGAGATTCTAGATATTATTACCTTAGAATAATATGTTGCAGAGCTGCTCAGTAGTATTAGAACCAGATGAAAGTACTGTTTATCATATGGATTTTTCTGCTTTGTGTGCAGAGTGTGGGAATATGGCCACACTCTAGAGCTGCGTGCACACCACAGATTGATGAGTTTGACCAACTTCTGTGCTAATTACTATTCATGCTCTCTAAACAGACTTCTTTTTTCAAGTTTCAACAAGCATTCAGCATGGAAATACAAACTCCACTGCTTCGTAAGCAAGATTATGGTTATACTATTCAGTATGGTGTTAATTTATTTTCAGTCTTGCTCTATCTTTATTTGGCAAACACTGGAAAGAATAACAGCAGTAGTGGTTTGCATTGCTGTATGGTCTATCTACAAGTGGATGTTTTATTAGAAAACACTCACTTATGATGGTCAAATTTCGTAATTCTAGTCAAAGTTTAGGGTGGGGAAGAAAGATTACTCCCATCCTTCTCCAAATGCAAGTAAAAAATGAAATTCCATCCCTCTGCATCCTTAAGCATATGTTAGTTGTTCCTGTTTTCAGGTTTTCTGATGCTACTACGCAATTTAGGAGTATAAAGGAATGAGATAGTATTTGATGTAGAACCTACAGCACAAATGAAGCAGGTGTCATGCCAAGTGTGTCCAAGAGCTTCAATGAATTTATCTCCAGCTTCAACAGGATAATCACAGCCATGACATTTTGTGCTGAACAAAGCAATATAATCTAAAATAAAACAAAAAACAAACTTAGAACAAACTCTTAACGTAATCATATTAAGTCCAAGAGAAATAGAACATTTCCAGACAATGAACGTTTTGATTGGTTTTGCTCAGTTTCCTACTACATTTACTGAAATTTGCTTCTCTTCTTTCATTATTTAAATACAAATTCAGTCCAGAACCCCCCCTCAGTACAACATTTATCATCACAAATGTAGAAGACAAACAAAAAATCCATGGAATTTGAAGTTATGTTTCTCACAATGCTTTCAAATTAGCTTTAATATATGTGGGATCTATTCATAGGACAAATATGGTTGTACAAAAGAGTCTAATGGCAAGGGAATGTTCCAAGTTTCCATGACTGGATTAATGTTCTTTATGCATTAAGAGAGAACATTATGGAAACCCCATACTGGTTGATTAATACAGCTTTACTTTATCAAGTGTGATTTGGAAAGGCTTAATGTTGAAAAATATTAGTGGAAATTCCAAAGGTATATGGAATTCATGAGAGTCATTAGATGTTGTGACAAAACATCCAGTTTTAAAGGGTACTTAGGCAGTCATGTTGTATGGTTTTTACTCTTCACTAAGAGCTACTCTGACTTGTAAAATTTGAATTGCATAAACACAAGGAAGGAATCTCTGGAGAGAAGTAGGCCAGGAGCTCTCTGAAGGCACAAGGGGAATACAGAGGGAACACCACTCAAACCTTAACCTTCTTCCTGACTGACAGGCAACTCATTTGCATGGCAAGTACCATTTTGGGAAAACATGGCCTTTTCCTTTCTTAGTCGGCAAGAAGCAGTTTGTTTGTTGCAGCAGCCAGGATGCAAACTCTGCACTACCATGTGCACAGCTGTGCAGAGCTATCTTTTCAAAAGTGTTGGTTGAACAATTCTAGGCTGAGGCAGCAGCATCAGAGGTCATAGCTCCAGCAACTCAGTAGAGAGGTTGTGGGCAGCCCTAGAAGACTAATTTTTCATTTCTGGTGAGCAGAATCTACCAAGGAGGGGAGTGGAACAGGGGAAAATGTGTAGGAAAAGAAAGTATCATAATACGTAAGGGAGAGAAGTGAGGTCAGGCATTGTGGACATTGAGGCAAAGCCCAGGACTCTGCCATTCTCTCACATAAACTGGAGAAAAATACAGAGACACAAACACTTGTATATGTGGAGAGTGGAAACAAAATCCGTGCTAGATGGGTAACTGATATTATTTTGTTCATCAGCTGCTTTTTTCTTACGTTCCACAAACATGAAGCACACGATTACTGTGCAGAACTGTCAGGATTGCCATACCTTTCTCACAGTAAGGTTCCCCATCCTCCATGTGGAACAGGCTATTCCCAAATGGCTTCTTACAAGCAGCACAGACAAAGCAACTTGTGTGCCAAGTCTGTCTTAGAGCGTGCATCACTTCCTGTAAAACAAACAATCAAACAAACAAAAATCTCCAGCAGAATAGCCAGCCCTGCACCTTCCTCCTGGAGAACAAACACAAGGCAGAGATGCTCTAAATTCTTCCCTTCCGTATCAGCCAATTCCCCTCCTCAAAAGAAAGAAGAATGACAGAAATTGGGCTCCTTTTGGAAAGAAAGAGGAACTAGGACTGCAAGTTTTCTAGAACAATGTATTTGCCAAAGTGAAACAACATGGTTCAGCCAGCAGTTTGTATCAACATGCCCAGTCACTGTTGCAGGAGAGATTCTGCACAAAGATTCTGATTATTTTCTCCTTTGTTTTGACATGACCAGTATGAACTCTTCAATGCAAGAGTATGATTTGTTAAATAAATTTTAAAGAGTAATTTTTCTAAGACCAAGGGTAAGTGGTGTAAGTCTGTTGTTTCAAAATAATCTAGATTATATAGTAATTTCTTTATACTTCTTACAAGAACAATTCACAAACTAATGTGAAAATCTAAAAAATAAAAGGAAAGGTTCTTTCAACTTATGTGATTAGGAAAAATGAGTCTGCATGTCTGTTCCTAGGCCACGTGTTTATCACAAAAAAACCTAATTCTGTGCAACTCATGTTCTCTTAAGATGAGTACGTCTAGATTTTATCAGCTTCTCACTTCTGTCCAGTATGGAGAAATCTCTATTACTGCTTCATTCTTTTGTCATACAGAAGTCTTCCAAGTCCAAAAGCTGCTGTACTGGGCTCTGATGCACAGCTACTTGCTAATTTATCAATCTTACGTGTACCCAGGATGATGACAGTATATCTCTGTCAAACAGTCCAGATTTCAAAGGGCCAGCTGCATAACTGGTGTAAATTAACTTTGTTAACTTCAGTGAAACAGCATTGATTTATACCAGCTGAGAATCTAGATCCTATTTTATGTTGCTTCCAGTTATACACATAGACTCTGATTCTCTCTTAAAGATCATTTTTAATGTCCATTGATTATGACAAAATTCATTGAAGTCCTCTTCCATGCTTTCAATCCAGTGAATAGACAAAATAGTCTAATTTAGATTTCCATATATCTCATTAGAGAATCACCATTTGAGATTCATTAACTCCCGTTACTGTTTGCAAAGCAACTATTGCTGATAAATAGGTTTGGATCCATTTATGAACCTCAGTGAGGTAAGAAGCGAAAATAGCTCGAGAAATCTTATTAATATAAATAGAGGCAGCTGGCATCTTTGCTATTTTCCTGATGAAAATCCATAATGGGAAACTGATTTGTGCCAGCATTCATTAGGTAGGTTAAGCCAGCACTCTGCTATAAATTACTCCTTCTGCCGCAGCAGCAAACGAGACTTGGTTGGAGCCAGAGCTTCACCATCAATGTCTGATGCTGCCACCCCTAATTGGCAGTTGCAGAGAAGAGCATCTGTAACGCCAACATTTAGACAGATGTCAGAAGGTGACAGCTAAGCAGTGAAAAACCAGTGTGGGACTCCTTGCTTCTTCATTTGAGAGGATCGTGTCATACTTTCACTGCTACTGCGTGCATAAATACACTGCTAAAATTACTGATGGTATTCCAACCTCACCACCATTGAAGGTATGTGGAGAGCAAATTAAATTGTACATTCACTTGTACATGAGTCCTTTAAGACAAAAGTGGCATGCATTTTTGGCTTTCGGAATTCAGATCTTTGTATTTCAAAATTCCTCAGCAGCTGTGCTGGCTAACTACCAGTGAGGTGCAGCAAGAGCAATGGGCCTCTGTTCAACATCACTGACTTCTCCACTGAAATTTTGACTAAATCCTGTGTAAGAAATAAAAACGCAGTTCAAGTCTCTTGTTATAAATATAAGGAACAGAGAGATAAAGGTAACATAGTGTGTACCAGATAGCAAAATACTATCCAGAAAGTGTTACTTATTTTCTACTCAGTGAGATGGTAACTGGATTACATATTCTGTCTTTGAGCTCAATAAGGTACAGAAATATCCGAGACTTTAGATGGATATTATAAAATAATATGTTTCTCATTCTGAAATATTCGACAAGCTGGGAAATAAGTCTTAAAAGGACGAAATAATAAAACATCTACATTGACTGCTTACAGTCTAAACTATTTCACTCTTTCAGGGATCCACGCAGTTGCAGAAAGGGTTAATCTTGTTCTCTTACCCCCATAATCTTAGTGTGGCATCTGGCACAGGTTGGTGCAAAGAACTGTTCATAGCAGCGCTCACAGTACACACTGTTCTGCTCCTCCACAAAGCACATATCAGCCAAGGACGTCTTGCAGTAAGCACAATTGAATTCTTCTGGGTGCCAAGAGCGACCCATGGCTACCAGGAAAGGACCTCTGGAAAAAATCGTAAATATCTTATTTGTATTGCAAAAAAAAAGGCTGAATGACCCTGATTGCAAACCCACTTTGTCAGACACCATGTATGTGTGTAAGAAGCTACTTGAACCATGAGGTATGTATTAAAATAACATTCATAAGCCTGAACAGAAGTGGTCTTTTTCAAGACCATTACTCAAAACACACTGCTAACTGGTTAAAACATTTCATTATTGTTTGGTCTCATACACTGCATTTACAGACAACTGTTGGAAAAATCAATTGTTTTCATATCTGCGTAGCTCTAAGTGGTCTTTGCAAGCAGATGCAAAGACAAGAGAAAAAGGCCAAAGGCACAGAAGATAATACTATTTGAAAGCATGAAATAACAGGCATATATCCAGCCTTACACACCCAAACCTCACAACATCTCCTAAAGTCTCCTGCCTTCTTTCCGTCTGAGAGCACTGCATGCGGCATGTTCTAGAAATGTCAGGCTATCAGGTGACAACTTGCTGTTTCATTATGTGGAAGACACATTAAATTCATTTTGGTGATTGACTCTGGTGATTGTAGTTAGATACAGTGATTATTACTGGAATATTTCCATTTCAGAATAAATAAAGGGCAATAATCAGCAGTTCCACATCACCAAACCAGCTCCTTTTGGTGGGGAAGACTGTCATTAAACATGGATTACCTAAAGTTGGCTAGCAGTGCACAGGCTAACAGTAGGCACTGGTCCAGCAGAATGAACTGGGAGAGGAGAAGGGAGAGGCATGCTGTGAATCACTGGTAATAGAGTGTAAGCATTATCTTTCTCCAGACACAAAAGCAACAATTACATTTGGCTGCTGTTCCAAAATGATGCCTCGTTCCTTTTCTCTCCTGAATCCCCCCCCTCTGCCCCCAGCCCCCCAACTCTCCTAATGAAGTTGCATGAACCTCCTTCAAAGGATTACCCTAGGACCAGAAACCTGTTTGAAAACAAGCAGTGATTTGCTGCAGCATCCAAGAGACAAACAATTAGCATGTATAACTTTGCAGTGATAAAAAGTGAACTACACAACAACAAAATGAGCTCTGGAAATGTTAAATTAATGAAGCAGACAACAGACATCCCTGCTGGGTAATTTAACAGAGTCTTAGGCTCTGGTACTGTATATTAATGTACAATAACCAGTCTCTCTGATACTTTTTTTTCTGCTTCATCCCTCTTCAAAGGCCCATGACCTTACCGAATGATGCTGTTACAGTGCCCACAGAGAGGAGTTCGGCTGCTGGCTGGAAAACGCTCCGCCCTCTGAACTGTTCCCCGGGCTAATGCAGGGGGCTGGGAAGAAGTTGAAACTGGAGACGGGTAAGCAGAAATTGAGGCAGGAGATGGCACTGGAGCACCCCTTGGTAGGATGTGCTTTGTGACAGTGGTGGTGGATTTTCCAGGCGCAAATTTCTGGGAAAAGGAGTCATCTGTTACCCAGGGAGGGCGACTCGCAGGCTCCGTGTTGGCAGGGGTGTAGGAATGAACTGGTGCTGGTGCTGTTTCGAGTATCCCAAAAAAAACCAAGAAGGATTTTAAAGTCTTTTTCTTCTAATGTCAATACGACAACACTTAGCAAAGGTACTCCGCGACACACATACAGTAAAAGCTTCAGATGATACTTAATTAGGGCCTGTCCCACTCTTGCTCATTTATTCTGGGCTGGAGCCAAGGGTATCAGCACAATCACTGACTTTTAATCCACATGCATTACAGAGATCATTGCCTACTGGCTTTTACAGATTTTATGGAGACCATTGTCAAGATCATCTCTTCATTTTCTAGTAGGAATGGATATGACAATTCTGTGATAATTTCAAAGACTGACGTATGTTCTGTTTAAGACAGGTTAAAAATAGAAAAGCCAGGTAATACAGTAAAGTTTTAGATGGAATTCCTGAGAATTTCAATAAGTTATGCTTAACTTTTGATCTCACTATATTAATTAAAATGCAACATTTTCTACAGATGTCACTGTTATCTCTCACTTGTAGGTTTGTTCCTAGGTTTTTGAAGAAAAACAGGCTCCCACAGGGAACACAGAGATAGAGAGCACTGGAAGCAATACTGAGGGAACCAATTCAGCTCACATGACCAGCAAGATAAAGCCAACAGCACTTAGAGGAAGGCCAGACTTGCGGTTATGACTGATCTCAGTTCAGTTCTTGGCTCTGCCACAAACTTCCTGTATAACTTTGAGCAAAGCAAAGTGTCTCTGTTCCTCAGTTCCTGTGTGTAAACCAGAATATCATCCTTTCTCTCTTCCACCCTTTGACTAGCACATAAAACCTTCAGTGCAGTCTGTCTCTGTGTTTGCGTGTACCGGGCTCTAATCTTGGGTGGAGCTTTATCACACTAAAATAAGCAGGAACCAGGGCCTGCACATACTGACAAGTTTTCCCACTGCCCTGCTCTTTTCAAAATGTCAGATCTTGCATTATGTAGGACTGAAGTTACTGCCCAAGAAACAGGCTCACTTTGCCAAGTACAGGAGCACTAAAAGCGGTTTCCCTTTGCAAGGAAAACAAAGTGAATGACTGAAAAGAAGCTTGGAGAGTTGAAGTGTTTTGCCCAAATGAGAGAGCACAGATTTGGGAACAGAAGCCAGTTCTCCAGCGGGCTAGGCAAACATTCTGCACAGTAGATCCCAGCACCAAGAAAACGACCAAATACAACATGTACAGGCTTAAGGGGCTTGCAGGTAGAAAGGTATTTCAGCTAAGAGGGTTCCTAATGTGATGTGGATCTTTCTGAATAATTAAGTGGTGAGAAGATTATGTTCGACTTAACAGCTCTCCCTTAGCCCACACCCTGCCACATAATAACTTACACTGATTATTGGCAATTTGCAGGTGCTTAAATTGCATATATATCAACCCACTGTGATCGCCCGTGTGATCTTTTTATTGAGGTCAGAGTCGAATCTAGTGCATTTTCTTGATAAAAATTTCTTATGGCACAGCATCAACGTTTCTGCTTCATAAAACTGTATCCCACCTTAGCTTGAGGCTTTTTTTTTTTTTTTAACTTGGAAATGGTAAACAGTATTTAAAGATTTCAGAACACAGTTTATATGCAATCTCTTTAGATCCTGAGGCTGTTGCTATTTATGTATTATGGTATTAAGATAGGCAAAATTAGAAGTTAATATTTAATCTCTAATTGGTGAGTTCAAAAGGCTTCCACCTATGCGGCCCTCTAATTAAGTAAGGTGACTTCTACCTCACTTCACTACATGCTCTCTACCTTCTATTTCTTTTCACTCTATCTTTTCTATTTGCTGCAGTAAAATAAAGAAACAGAATAAAGGAAAGTAAAATAAAACAACAAAATAGGATTTTTTTTCCCAGTTACTAAAAGGAAGTACCAGAGGAATTGTTGCAAAATGACAAATGTTGGGTGTTTGCTTTTGTTCTGAGTTCTCTTTTCAGCTGTTATAATTTAATTTTACAGGCTTGATTTATTACAATATATTTTCCCCCTGTGAACAAGCTGCAATTACTATTGCCTCAAAATAGTATCACTAAAATCTATTAGAAAGATTTCACTAAGTTTGAGATTTTAGCAATTGTTATTAAAACGGAATTATCTTATTTTCTTAGAACTACACCTCTAAGCTTGTATGAACAACTCTTTTGTCTTAGCAGCTACTGCTATACACATTCACCTTGAAAGTTTATGTATTTCAAAAAGTCTTCCAACATACATGCAGCAGAAAAAAAGGGGCTGTTTGCTGGTAAAAAAAGCACTAAGATACAGTATATCAGAGAATATATTCTCAAAGTAACAGTACTGTATGAGTTGACCATTAACTATTAAAAAATGAATACTTCAAATAATTCAGTAACATAGCCTCTATCACCTTGTTCCTCTCAGCCCTCACATTCTCTTAGAGCAGGAAAGAATGAAAGGGATTATTGTTATCCTGAGAGAATGGCAGGAGAAGAGGTCTCTCCTAACAGCAATAGGAACAAGCCAATTCCCTGCTTCTGGGGAATTTGGAATTCTCACCCTCAGCTCTTCATTTATGGTCTATGGCTATTTTCTCTCCAGACAAAAAGGCACATTACCAAAGACTCATTTAGTAAAGCAAAGATTTATAGAGTCTCACATGCTTTGGTCACACACTGACTTGCACTGTGAGAACACTTTTTCTTTTTTTTCCCTTTGTTAGTAGATCACATAAGTGCTATTCTTTATTATTTTCAGCAACAAATGAAATTAATAACCACAACTGATTTGGCTTGTTCTACATTTAGTGGCCACATCCTTGAAGCCCAAAGTTTCCCCATATACTGGTACAGTACAGAGTAGATGACAGACAAAGCAGACGATGTTTTATAGGGAGACACTATTCTTACTCAGGGGAACTAAAAATGAAATAATGGTGTAGAAGCTGCTGTTTTAGCATTGAAGATGCTTAGGAGTCAATGTAAAGTTCATTAAGAACTGTGGGAATCTTTCTGCCAATTCCTAAAAGAGCAGATCAGGCCTTTACACTTGACCAATTTTGCATACACAAGTAGGCCCAGATGGACTTAGGGATTTAAAAGAAAAGATCTCCTTTCTCACATTTAGGTATCATGTTACTTTGTGGTACAGAACTGCCCTTGGAGTTACTTGGGAAATGTGAAAGGCTACCCTAGTCTGGGAAAGCCTGCGGGAAAGGAATACCCAGGTATGTTCTGCCATCTAGTGGGCCTTGTTCAGAAGAGAAGTCTATGCTCCTTTTAAAAACGGGTTATGAAATTTAGGGAAAAGATTTCAGAGTTCACAGCTTTCCCTACTGGAAAAAAAGAAAGATCTTTAGCAGCAGAAAATTTCCCACCCGAGTTAGGTTCGGGAAAGTGTAGACTGCCTGCTAAATCCCATCTGAGCCAGATACTCAACAGTGCAGTTTCATTTTGAGACTTGTTTCAATTTGTTTGGTGGTTTTTTTCCAATCTGACAGATTAAAATAGCCTTGTAAATCCTCTCAGTGACTGATTCAGGTGTCTCTGTATTGGATATATGAGCCTGTTGATTGGTGTTTTAATCTGGAAGTTGCTGCCCCACATTTCCAAGGGAAGCCAGTGAATGACAAAGTTGGTCGAGGAAATTTTCTAACCATCTTGGTGGTTTGTTTCTAAGTACTATTGATTTCCCATCTGTGACAGGAAATGCCATTTCCTCCATTTCTTCCCAAGTGGCAATTTCCTATTTCCTCAGGACTGCAACAGTCTTCGAGACCAGCTCATGTTCCAAAACCACTCTGAAGTGCTACTACATCAAATACATAACACTTTAAAAAGGTACCAAAACAAGAACCAAACATCTTCACTAAAATCTCTGTCTGGAGTCTCTCTCATATCTGAGTGACTTTAGGGTTCAATTATGAAGTTATTTTAGAATCCCTTATTGGATATTTCAAACTCTAAACAGTACAGGGGGACTTTTCTTTCTCTGCCAACTATTTAAGCCTCTATTGACAGGCAATGAGGCTCAAAAGCAGCAACGTAAGGAACTGCAAAGGAAAACTAGCAATGTAAGGAAGAGCAAAGAAGATGCCCAACCCAGGAGAAAACAAAAGCCTTTCCTCTTATTCCGAGCTGAATTCAACAGCCAACTCTGACTTGACCAGATCCAGCCAAGAATTGGAAATAGCTGTAGATGTATTTATGTGGCAGGTTTGTATACTGAACTGGGGTTTATACTTCCCCAAATG
This sequence comes from Rhagologus leucostigma, assembly GCA_013397725.1. Classification (NCBI taxonomy): domain Eukaryota; kingdom Metazoa; phylum Chordata; class Aves; order Passeriformes; genus Rhagologus; species Rhagologus leucostigma. Next base: position 2,703,653 of record VZTD01001928.1, on the reverse strand, counting down.
AGCACAGGGTTTAACATCAGTCAGTGTATTTAGGAGATACTTTGACTTGCCACAGTTTTCTCTCTTCTGCATTACAGAAATAAATCCACTGTCGTCATCTTTTCAAGTCAAAAATAATGGCATTTGCCTTGAGTGAGAACACTGATGCATTTAACCAAAAGCAAATGAGGAGAAGCTGAAGGTTTATTTACTTTGAGACCCTTAAATAGCTCATGAGAGCTCTGACTTGACTTTTTCTACCTTTATGTCTCAAATATAAAGATCAATTGATTTGTCTGTCTGCTTTATGTCTAACTAAAATCCCTACATTTGTTTAATTTCAGTAGATCCAGAAATAGAACATTACAGAAGACAGAGTTTAAGACTGTTAGAATTCTTGGCCTTTTCATATTTATTTGACTGTAAAGATATAAATCAACTTTTTAATTCTCTTGCTAAGATCACAAAAATCTTAATTTGAAACAGAACTGCATTTAGACTTATATTGCTGCCTCATTTAATTCATTCACTTTGAAAGTTCACATTTTGGTCACCAATGGTTTTAGAAGTTCAGTCCATTTGTAACACGTTAATACCAAGGGAATTTAAATATCAAGGAGCATATTTTCCAAATGAGTGAATAACCAAATATATTCCTTCAGTTACTAGATCTCTGGAAATGGAATAGCATTATGAAGTGCTTTAATACCTCATTCTTTATTTCAAATATAAGCCTAAGTTTGAGAAGTTCAATCTATGGTCTTACCTATTTTGCAAATATATCCTGCTCAAGCAAGCTCCACTTATTTTACCTCCTTCCTGAACTGTGCATTCTTTAGCTATTTTATCAATTCTCTGGTGTCACTGGGCTCCTAATTGGATACACTGTGTTATTTTTCAAATGTATTTCTTCTGAAAAATCAGGCTGCACATTTTTTATTAGACTTTTCCCTTGCTTTTATTTTTCCCTCCGTTTGTTCCACGTTTTAACTCTGAAGCAGAATACAAATACAACGTACTCCTCAATCTTCAAATAATCTGAGGCAAAACTAGCAACATTTAGTTCCATGCATATAAATATTCTCTGATACATCTGTGTCCAAAATGCGTGCTCTCGACATTTTCTTTTTCTAAAAGAAACGTGTGAGCATTTTTATCCTGAATCTTTTCAGTACTTTGAAGGCTCCTTACCTGGCTGGTAGACAGAGGGCTTTATGCTGGCAGTAGTAACAACTCTCATTTTTGAAGCAGCAGAAGGAGCAGGACTTTCGCTGTAGCTTCCAGAAACTGGCAGTGGTGTATATGACTGGGTTGTGTTTCTAAAAGCAAAAGGTACGTGTGAACAACTTCACAAACAGCAAAAGTTACTGATCATGAAGGAACAGACCTGGCAGCTTCCAGAGCACTCCTAGAGGAATTGTCTGTGAGAACTACAGAGAGAATGCTGTGAGATTCATCAGTCTTTAGCATTGCTAAGGAAGGCTTGGACAATTCTTTGGAAAGAAAAATCAGTCAAATAAGGATTTTAAGTAATGGCAAGTTTGTTGTTGTTGTTACAGAAAATAGCTTGCTGAGGGAATATGACAATTTGAAACTCTTCAGTTTAACACAGGATCAGACTTCAGAAAGCTGCATACAAAGTTTGTGTTTTCTATTCCTCTGCAAACAAAAAGACCTGGTCTTGTCTAAGATAAATCAATGAGGGATATCTGGGATATCTCAATGAGGGATATCTTAAAAATATACTTGCTCGGCACAATTACTACTACTACAAATGCTAATTAGTGTTTATATACTGTTACACTCTTTTCAAAAGTATTGTAGCGACCTTTAAAAATTTTTCTGAAACTAACTCTTTTCCCTATTTAGACTGAACCCAAAATTTACATTATTCTTCTTGATGTTCAGATTCACCCTTCAGAAAAAACATATGATATGCAATATTATGATGCACTTTCTTGCATTCCTAGAATCAAAACATTTGCTCAGGATTCCAAACATCAGTAAGAAACGGTTTTTCTCTATTTTATGGCTTAGATGGTGATTCTCTGATTACAGTAACACATTAAAAAATATGCCTCTTCTATCTGCCAGTTACTTGGGATGAGTCTGTTTGTAGTGTTTGTGCTTCACAGACTGCTGAAAGAGCATCACAACCAAAGCAAGCAAGAGAGGATAAAGAAGTACAAGAAAGGGAAGCAACAGATAATGAGATATGTGCAGTAAGAAAAACCTATTCACTACAGAACATCGTTCTTACTCGCCCTGAAAACATAGTTTTGCTTTCTTTTTCCCTTCAGTTTCACTCTCCCTATGAACCAGATCCCTGTCCATTTGTGCTGACAGTTTAGGAGTTATTTCCATAGTGGGTTTGTCTATAGGAAAACATTTGTCAGCATATGAAAAGAAGCTTTGCCAGACTATTGGTCCATCTTGACTTTACTTCCTCTAACAGTGGAAACAGATGCCACCTGGAGAAAACACTTCATAATCTTACACGGCAAACCCAGCAGATTTATTCCAGTACAGGTAAAAAACATTCTGAGAAATGGAAACTTTCAATTGTGAACAAAATAAAGCTGTCCTCACAACACAACTTTTTGCTGCTCTGACAGTATTTCTACTATAGATATAGTTTGCATAGCACTGCTGCCTCAGGCTAATTTATTTTGTCTATTTAGCAAGACCTAGAAACTTAGCTATTGCTACAATGGCTATAGCTAATTGTTTCTGAACCTAGTCTAGAGCTTAGGGCTGGATTTGGGTCCACTATACCATGAGTGAACAGGACTCTCCAAGATAAACTATTTCAGTGGGTTTGTATTCACTGTAAATTCTGTTGTGAACTGTGCTGTGATTTTGTAACTGCCAAAGCTGTTCCAAGCACAGTAAACCTTTCTGTTTTCCATTCTCACCATTATTTCCTGATGATACCTCCTCTGCGGTGCCTAGGACGGCACTGTGCTCGGGGTCACTGGGCAGAGGCCATTGCTCCTGCCATAGCACAGGGACACGGACACTGTGGGCACACCGGCTTCCCACATAGCTTTCAAAATGCCATCAGCTAAATACACCATCTAAAGACCTGTCCTTGTTTTAAAATCTGCTTTTCAGGGTAAAGTAGACAGCTCAGTGCCCAGTATTTACAATGCGAGTTAAAAGATTCTAAAATAACGTGTCATAAAGCCTTCATCTGAAAATGCCATCCAGTCAGGAACGTCTACTCCCAGGTGCACAGGTTCAGTGGTTAGAAAGACTCAATTGAATCTCTCTTAATGCACAAAATAAATAAAGATGTTCAGAACCAGATTAGTAATACTCAGACTGTCACGAAGAAAAATGGTTATTCAAAATTCAAGTGTTTCCCAAATGTAATACCATCATAAAACCATCCCACAGATCTCCTTGTGTTCACGGAAACGAAGCTGAAAAAACCAAAACCACCCCCCACCCCCATTCATAGTAGCAAAATCATAGCAAAATTAAAAGAAGTACTGAACCCTTTTACATGTGTAAGATGCATATTAAATATAAAAAGGAAGAAGGCTTGTCAAAGAGAAATAAAGTGTTACACTACATCATTAAGGGTTTAGTGAAGTTAAAGATTTATCAGAATTTCTGCTGATAGAAGAAAAGGACATAGCATGTGATTAAAAGAACCAAAAAAAAAGAAACCAGAAAGAAAGAAGGAAATTAAGAAAGAATAAAAAGATGTCGTAAGGATCAAAGATGCTTTAATGGATCAGGAAGCACTGGCATCTCAAAAAGCAGTGAAAGCAACCTTATTGAATTTATCTGTAGCAGTCAATGGCACGTGACAGGCAGCAAATTAAATACTGGCTCTGAAAACTATTAGTTGTCAGGAAAAGAAAAAGAGTAAATATTTCTAAGCAGATCATTTTTATGTTAACGCTTCACTAGATGCCTACTAGTAGCAATAAACTGGTTTGTTAAGTGCTTTTAAGGTAGAATAGCTGCACAAAACATTTTTATACCTCTGCTTTGACTGGTAGCTGATGGAGGTGGAAGAATGCCGGTTGAAACTAAAATGAGACAAAAGTTGTATTTGAAAAAAATATACACGAAAGACTGGGATACCTTGTCCTACTATGAATTTCCTATGAATAAGAAGTGCTCTTAAGTGAGAAAGGAAACAACACGTACATATTGATAATCATATAAGATGAGTATTACATTACATTTTGTTTTCTTATTTAAGCTGGGAATCACAGTGAAACCTGAAGAGTGGTAACATCAGTCAAGGAGCTGAGTATATTGTTCCGTAAGTCACTCTCATCTGGTCTTGTTATTGGATTGTGGAACCCCAATTATTTTTACTAACACACACAAAAAAATAGAAGGGATTTTTCTCAGTGTCTTAAATTTAAATTGCATCAAATCTGAAAAGCAAACCTCGAATGAACCAGAGGCCAAAGATCAGGGAAGCACCCCAGCTTACGAGGCAGCTCAGACAACCCCACAGAAAGGACAGGCTGGCATAGCTGAAGCAAAAACATCAACCCATCATGTTCAGCTTTGGCCTTGCAGAACCCTTTTACTGCTACAGAGTCTTAGGTAAACAGGTAGATTTTTTTTTTCTTGGGGAAACAGCATAATTTCAGAACATAAATGAGTCATTTATGCAAATACAAGAAGTACTTGAAAGCCTGCACAGGGTATGATCTGAGAAACACGAGGATTCAGAATGAACCGAGCTCCCGTCTGCAGGGCAGTGCAGGGCTACACGACATCACTCCCATCCCACAGGAGCACAGCCCACATTTCCCAGAATCACCAGGACCCTGTCTCATGCCAGTTATTTTCCTAACTTCTGGAGAAGAGTTTTTCTTCCCTTTACCACGGACACAGTGCTTGGATTAAAATCTCAGGATCAGAAGCTACACTTGACTTTTAGAACCATAATTGTAACTCTTTCCATTGTTTCTCCTGGTTTTGTATTCCCAGAGTGCTGTCTCATGGGGTGCCCTGCTTTAACCCTCTGGATGGAACAACCCATCCCTAAAGAACTTCAAGCTTATTTAAAACTCTCATGCTGTGCTTGCTTCTTTTAAGTAAGACTGTAAGCGGAACAGGTAACAGTAAGTCAGATTTCACTGCAGATGTAAAAGTAAGAGTAACACAATCAATTAAAGATTAGTGATTTACTTCAAAAACACTCCTGTTTAGGAAGGAAGATTTTACTCATGTTAAGTGTTATGCATATGCTCACAAAAGCAAAGTCATTATCGAACTGGATCTACCAAAGTTTAAAATCAGATTTAAATAGTTAAGGATACTGATCAAGAAATCCTCCTGTGTTTTCTTGGTGGATCTTTTTAAAGCATCTAAAAGGAAGAAAAAAAACCGAAACACTGGAATAATGGTGGTAAAATCTCAGCCTCATCTACCCGAGAATATCCCCATCCTGTAAAACAGTATTGTAACTAGGGTCATCCATATTTTATTTTGAAACAAAATTATATTAAATGCTCAATACTCCTCTGGTATATGTCACGCTGAAACTGGATTTTTAAGTCTGTATTTTGGCATGTGAAAGCACTGCTTGATTTCTAAATGAAAACTATCAGATGCTCGAAAATTTGATTTATAAATTAATTTAGAAGGCAGTTTTAGTCCCTTATGTTTGAATACACTAGCTATAATACACAACAGTTTTTAAAACAAACATGGAAGTAGTGCGCCAAGATAAAGAATCTATTCCAGCTGCAAGACAGCCATCCAAAACCAACCAACCAACCAGAGTTTGCTTCTTGTACCTGATTATCAGGGAACCAAATTTTTGCAGGTCCTACAAGTCTCTGATTTGCCCTTATGTCCCAAGGCTTGCTGAAGCAAAGACAGCAACACTTGCCCGTTGGTAACAGCGGGAAGCAGAGGACAGCATCACACTTGTGTCATCCACTGACAAAGCAGCCGTGTATAAAGCTGATATGCTGTAGATCTTTTATCTGTGACCGAAATAATTGCCAGGTGCCAGCAAGAGGTTTCAGGAGTCTGGTTAAAGCCTTGCTTTCTGAAATGGACAGCTGTTTTTCCACAGATTCACAGAATCTCTGAGGTTGGAACAGGTCTGAGGAAGAATCTGATTCAACCTGCTGAAAGCAAAGGCAGCTCTGAGGTCAGACCAGGTTGCTCCATGTTTTAGCTGGTGATGTCTTGAAAACCTTCAAGAATGGAGACACATCCTCTCCAGACATCCCACTTCCCTTCAAAGGGGCAGGAAAAGGGGCAATGGTCCATGCCAATCTAATTTACTTATCTACTTTCAATTCAAACGTCTCAGTATCTCAAGGGCATCTTTTTATACTCCTTACCCATTAAAATTTTATTTCACACTGATTAGTCCATATTGGTACATAACTACAAATGAATTTATATGGTTTCTAGGCCTCACACTGCTTCCCTTCTCCCATTAAATGGATATGAAATTTAAGGGAAATGGAAAAAAGCTCAATCAAGAAAAAGTATTAGATTAGCTCTATGACAGACATGCAAGTAGTGTCAGCAAGTATTGGCTATCTTTATAGAAATTTATTAGCTGTTTATATGTACATTATGCATAATTGCTGCTTAACTTGTGCCTGCCCATGGAACTAGATGATCTTTAAGATCCCTCCCAGCCCAATTCATTCTATGATTCCATGATTTCCAAGGCAGGAATGAAAACATAGCTCTTATGAAAGATTTAGATGGGTCCTAAGACGCAGACTGGTGAAACATGAATAGATGTGCTCTGTCTGGCCAGAGAAGTCACCAAAGCTTCCATTTAATTTCATCTTCTGACTGATGGAGACATTTCAGTCTTCAGCTGAGAGAAACCCTAAAGTCAAGTCTCTTCTGTAGCCCAGGAGAAATAATAGGCTTTGCAGGCCAGTGTTTAATCAAGCTCAAATATGCACAGTTATTATTGCTTAGAAAGCAAGGAACCTTACCTGAGTACAAGAGGCTTCTTGAAACTAAAGTTACAATTGGTGTACTTCCACTCACCAGCAGTTAACTTCATTTCTTAAGTTTTATCAGATCTATACCGGAATTACTTCCCCTATATAATTCCAATGGCTGTGAACAGACATGTTTACATCCTAAAACTGAAAACTCTTCTGATGCTCTGTTCAGTAGCTATTTCATTTTTGCATTGGTTTCAGTGACGTGAAGCCAACCAAACTGCTATTAAGTACTACCTGTGCCAAGGACTTAACTGTTCTGTGATTCTCTTGAGAAAGACCATTATACTTGGTGTGAAGCCTTCACACTTGTGCACTTTGTCCATTTCAAATATCACCTTTGGGTAACTCCTAACTATTTTTTTATATAAAGGTGAGAGACACATGGATAATTACAATCTCAAATGTTTCACTGATTCAATTTTTCGTTATTTCTGAAGACTGTGCTCAAATGAGTCTTAAGATCTACTGCTTTTTCCTCTGTTAGTGTTGTTAAAATGGTATGAAAGCAGTGAAAAGGCTGGGAAGTGAGGCAGTACAGCAGCATTCTCTCCTTCTAGTGATTCCTGTGATCCTGTGTTTTCACCAAGAAAAAAAAAAAGGTCCATCATTCTCACCCAATGTCTCTAGACAAATATTCTCATTTCAGGATGGCAAAAGCAGCACAAACCAACCAAGTGAAATACCTCTGTTCCAAGAGGACCTTGTGGTCACATATCCTACGTCTAAAACTTGGTTGTTTCCTAGCTGGGTTGTCAAGCGGAAGATGAGGAAGGGGCTATTTCTTTAAACACATTGTGCTTTTCAGTGGTCTCTGGCAAGTCAATCCCTTCAGAAACTGAAAACCTCATATCAGAGAGCATAATACAAAATCAAAACAAATTAGGTTAAAAGAAGAGAGCTTTACAGATATACCTAGACTGAGATGAGATAGCAGATGAAATAGTGGAAGCTGCTAATGACATGTTCTTGGGACCACGGAAAGGCTTAGGCTGGGAAAGAGAGCTGGGGGCTGCAAGAACTCTGCAGAAGACACATAAAAGCATGAACAAAATGATGTAACAGGGACACAAATCATGACATCAGAACCAAGCTCTGGCAGGATTCAGATACTGCTGGAAGATACTGGAAGACTGCTGCACAGTTACCAGGAACAGGCTTTCTGCAGCATACATCTGCAGACTTAGAGAATAGCACAACCAAGCACATTCCTACAGAACACAAGACAAAATGCACACATTATGGAAAAATTTTAAAACCAGACTCTACCAATAACCAAGAAAGACAGTATTACAGGACAGGACTTTTGTCAATGATACATGCTTTTATCTGAAAGATCTGAAGATGTTTGAGTCTAAACACAAGATAAAAATTTTACTATGCAAGCACTCCCAGACAGAAGATTGTCCTATTTAAAACAGAAGTCACTGGAATGATTAGTTTAGTAGAGGCATTTTTTTTGTTTGAAGCAGATACTTCAAACTACAGTTTCAACTGAGGGATAAAAGTTACTTAAACCTTACCATTATTTCATGTGGAAGTGCCTCACAGGCCAGTTCTGAATTAGAGCGTAATACCTTATTCAACCCTCCTTTGCTGGCTGATTGATTTTCTTGCACTGGAATAAAACCACTGCACTCTGGTAGGTCATGGTTAGGTAAAAACTGACTAAAGTAAGAAACTAATTAGTTGGTATATATACACAATGCAAGTCAACTAGCAAAAATTAATCAAGAAGTAGAGCCAAGAGAACATCTCCAATTCCATTTATCCATACCTAAAATACAATACCGCTGGAGGTCTCAATTATTTAAAGTAGTTTATATTACTGGAAGTGTGTTTTTCCTCGGATTTTTCAAGCATGCTAAAATATACGTATTTCCAGAATATTCATGTAGCAAAACTCAAAGATAAAAGAGTATTATGTACTAAAAGAATTCACTCTTACTATCTCCAAAATGACTGTACCGTAAGTGACAGCTGTATAAATCCCACACACTTCCTCACAAGATGTCTGACAGCTTTTAATATACAACTGTAACTCCCACTGTACTACAAGTATTAGGAATGCATGTCCTTGAAACTTACTCCAGCTCTAAGGCTAATTCGCATTAGGAAAGAAAAGATTAGATAAATCTAATAGAAATTCATTGACTTAACTTACAGAGCAAGTCAATCATCAAATTGTCCATCATGTTTTACTGATCTCTGCTGTGATACAGTAAGCTCAATCATGTGAGTAAATGACATTTTCTAATTTTCCATTTCTTGTCCTACTGCAGAAACACTATTAAAAGAATCTTCATTCACTGTAACTATCAAGAGGAGTTGTTTTGGTTTTATTGCAAGTGGTGTAAAAACATTTCTAATTTTAAGCCTAGACTCATTTTCTGAAAATGAAGTTACATTTTTAGAGTAGTTTTATTTTGCAAAGTCTATGCAAACATGAACAACATACCACAACCCTTCCCCCTCCCCCTCCCCAAAAATATAAAAGCATATAAACCAGGTTACAGCTTTTCATACTACATTCTTAAGTTAAGAATGTGTATGCAGCATTTCCAAAGCCAGAGGGGGTATAAAGCAATGGAGCATTACCTTTGGAAGGAGGAGGAGAAAGACTCTTGCACTACTGAGGTGGCGGCTGGTGCTGTCATCGGGCTGGCTGTGTTTTGAGCAGCAGCAGCAGCAGGCTGAGGTGCTGAAGCGTGTGGTGCAGGAGCAGCAGAACTGGGAGCCACCGGGGCATGCTCAACAGGGGTACTAATTAGAGTTAAACTAAATAAAACAAGAAGCATCTTAAGAAGGCGTGCATTTACACGTAGAGCATAAAACCTACTATGTTTGAACCTGCAGCTGCAAACATAGTAGCAGGCTGGGTTACTGAGGGAAAAGCACAATTATGCAAAGAAAAAAAGACATTTGTTTGGCCTTTTCCATTGTGCACTTCGAACTGCAACGCAACGTCGGTCCTGCTTGACTGAAACTTACCCCAGGTATTAAACAGCACTTCAGTCCTGCTCCCACTGATGCCAGTGGCAGGAAATGTGGCACCCAGGACTGAAAAAGTTGTGAAGAGCCTGTCCTAAAGTCTTTGAGCATGGATAAATTTCATCAAATATAATAAAATGAATGGCAACAATCTAGTCTTGTATCCTGTGGCCATTTAAGTAACCTGTTGAACTAGTAATGTGTTCCATCACCTCACCCAAACTTGAGAACTCATCTCTCACAGACAGACGAAGGGGGCAAAGTTAGCAGGTTTTTTCTAAAACCAGGGCATCACTGTACATAGTTGTCTTGTCCATGAGCAGTGGCCTAGGAACACAATGGATATACGTCTACTTCTTCAGACCTGTCTCGTAAGTATATTGTCACATCCCTGTGTTCTTACAAATTACTCCTATCAGAGTGATGGAATTCGGTGATTCTCTTGCTCAAGGTACAAAGAATGCCCAAAATACTCCTACCTGTGTACAGCAAGTACCAAATAACAAAAGAAACCTTACAGCTCCACAGCTGTTTTTTCAGCCAGCCTTAGCCCTCCAACATTCTCTCTCTCAGCTTTTTTTCCTAAGCAGATTTACCATCCATTGTGCAAATTTTCTCTCTTTCAGCCATTCTATCTCATATTTTCTTTTGCTTCTCTCAGAAGCACTGATTTGACAAGTTATACTCCTCAGGAGCTAGAACGAGTGCTTGGTACTTCTGAATTTGTGATACCCCTTCCTGTTGAAGGGACTGTCCTATTTCCCCTGTCCTTGACCTCCTCTTCTACAGTTCAATAGTCTAGATGATGGTGTCTTAATTCAGCTGAATATTTTCTTTGATTAGCTGAAACAGAAGCTGGTTGTTACACTCACAAACCTCAAAGCTGAATGCAGCCCACAACAAAAGCAGGAAATCTGTATTTTCTCCCTTATGGAGTTTCATCCACAATTATGTACCTAATAAGTGAGTTCCTGAAAAATAATCATCCAGTTTGCAATTCTGGGTTTCAAATCCTTACACCAAGTTTTGCAACAGTTTTGCAGAAGTTCTTCCATCATAATACAAATTTCAGATTCAGATGAGTTCTTCCATCCTGATACATTTTATGATGTAAATTCTTTCAATTAGCTAGTAGGCTATCAACTACACAGCCTGTGTAGCAGAGTAGCTGTACATCATTCATCACAGCTAATCTGTTACTGAATTTCAATACTGTGAAATTTTCCCTGTGCCACAGTGGGTACCAGAATTACCCCATTAAAAGCTGTGGAGTCACAGTTTCCATCTTACATACTTACATATCTTTGATTTGGCAAACAGGAAAGGATTGAAACCATGCTGCACATAAAAATGGAACTTTATGTCTTAAACACAAACTAGGATTTCACCTATTTTGTCTGTTTGCACTGATGTGAAAGAGAATTTGCTACAGATTTCAAAAGATTCAAGACTTCATACCTTGAAGAGAAGAAAACAGTGAACTTACTCAATTGTAACAATCTCCAAAATGTTAATAAAAATACATATTCAGTGATAAATATTGAAAAGAAAGTAAAAAAACCAATCCGTATGTGTGGACATGGACCTGTGTGGAGACAGATTTGAATGAAACAAACCCATACAAATAAAATAAATGCAAATATACTGGAATACCTTTTAAAGTTTAAAAGATAACAAATACAAATAAATTTTATCTTGCATAGTGTTTGTAATAATTCTTTTTATGTGATTAAAATGTTAGAGGCTTGCTTACCTTCCTTCATGGTAGAAAATATTAATTATCAGAACAAGGAATTGGAATAAATATAAGTGAAGTGGATATAACCGTAAAAATCAGAGTGGTTTGGTTACATAAATTATATGCAGTTGGTAACACTCTTGAAACAGTTTTATAGAAAGACCTCAAGACTAACTTGACTGGTTTTAATTTAACAACTATAAATTTTAAATAATTTTATTTATATAGTCAAATACAATAACCTAACTGGGTTTTTTTCTCCTCTTTTCTAGTTTTTCAGTCTGATTTTTCACTTTAGTCCTTCAAGTGCAGAAGGATTTTGAAAACTGATAAATGTGAGTGCTGCTTTATAAAACAGATTATCTATTGCAAAAGCTTCATAATGACACCTCACAGAGGGTTTTTTGATTGGTTGGTTGGTTTTTAAAGACAATCATTTTGTAGACTTTAAATCTTTACAGTACTTTGTGTTTTAGAAGAAATTGAAAAAATCAAACATCTTCATATTCGCAGTAACAAACATAAAAGTAAGTTAGGTGGATGAAAACAAATACACATCTCAGCTGATTTTCACTCATGAAAAGGAACACAGATCAGTAGAGGTTAAGAGGATAATAATGGTTAACAACCATAATGAGAGCACAGCAACAAATGCACTCTAACACTTAAAATGTAAGTGCAGATTATGCTTTTTTCTCTCGGTAAAGTCCTAAGTTCTGAGACTTTCTGTCCAAATAACAGTGAGCACATTATTAAAACAACACTTAGTCTCCTTTATGTAATGCATGAAGGTTTTTGTGTTTCTAATCCTCCAACAGATCACTGGTAAAGAATCAAAAATATAGAAAACAAAAATTTAAATGAATATGAAAAAAAAATCTCTTACTGTAGCATTTGTAAAAAATAAATGCTGGAGAAAGTGTTTAGAGAAAGCTGTGACATGGAAGGATTTTACATTTGAATACGGGAATGTTTGTGGAATACACTTTAAATACAGAAATATCAGCTGCTGTCTCTCTGCTGAAGATGCTTAATGGCTTGTCTCTGCACTGTAGGTGTGCTCCTTATGAGAGCCACTGAAAATGTAACACCCACACGAACCAGAAGTTGCTGGAATTGGAAGAACTTGGACACCTGCCTTCGAAGCAATGGGCATTTCCATCTGAAGGAGTTAGAGGTTGTTATTACCAAACCATTGCAAAGCTCCAAACCGGGTCAGTTATGCAGTTACACGGCACAGAGTACCTTTGGTTACCGGATGAAGCAAGAGGGGCTTTCTGGCCAAAACCGGCCTCCCCCTGGCTTGTACCCGCTCCAAGCCTCACAGACCCCTTGGAGGCCACTGGCTGAGCATTGGCAGTGTTGGCATCCCTGGTGGATGATTTAGGAGGATGCCAAATACTCGAGGTCACATACTGTGGCACATGCGTGGTACCTGCAGGCCTGGGCAACAGAGATTACAAGGGTGTTTGTAAATGAGGCATTTCCTAGGTAATAGCAGGGGTTTGAGGAAGAGACGGAATTCCAGCCACAGACGGAGCTGGAGATCACAGTGGTAATGCAGATGAAGTAATGACTGATCTTGGTAGTTCATTGGTTAATTACTGCTTAAGACCAGGAAAGGCTTGACAAATTAAAAAAGGTACCTTGTGTTAAATCTGGAAATGAATGCTATGAATATCAAAATAAGCAGAGCTGTGATGGTAATGGAGGTAGAGAAAACTGTGGTATGACAGATCAGACAAGATTAAGGCAACATAGTAGGACAATAACACCAGTCATGTATCAGAAATTGTTCCTTATTAATAAAATAAAATAATAGCTAAAAGAAAAGGAGATTTCAGTGAAGCAGCTACATAGTCCTATAGAAGGTTTGACACAAATGAAACTGCTGGTGAAATGCTAACATGCGTTGCTTGTTCTTTGCAATTTCATTTATATTCAGGAATCAAGGGGTTTATTTCCTTCTTTTTTTATAGTTATTTAAAAATAAAAATCAATTTTTCCAACTGTTCAAGTGCCGGTTGCCATTGCTTGTGTCATTGTTAACAAATAACGCTTGCGCTCAGATATTAACTCTATGCAACCTTTGCTCAAACATAAGCAATCTTACAAAAAAAACCCAATCTAAAAAGTGGTTGCATATTGCTGAGGCAGGAATCAATAAGACAGAGAAAAACGGTGGGATGAAATTTTTTTCATGGCCTCACTAGTAAGAGGCCTTTCTTTGCTCCATGAAACAATTGGTCAGATTCAGTCAAGAAGTACCTGTGTATCAGTCCTTGGGTGTTTAATAAATAAACTAATAGAAAACAACACATTTCTCTACTTAACTGCAAAAATGTTCTGAGATCCTTTGGGATAAAACAACTCAATATGAAAGAACTCACAGAGGGACTGTTTGAACCTCATAACCCACTCAGGATCAATCAAGATCTGACATACGAATGTTTTTAGAAAGATAATCTGATTTAGATTTTAAAAACATCTTGAACAGTCTAGACAAAGTTTAAAATGGACATTGTTCTTAAAACTCCATCACAAACTGACACTAGTCCATTTCAAGAATATTTGATTAAAAACTTCTTATTTTTCAAGTTTGTAAGTTATGAGAAACACAATCCTCACCTGTCCCACATCACAGTGCATTAGAAAGAAAAGCCTAACTTAGCTGAAACCTCTACTTTCATCATCTGCCCAAACAGCGAACAAATTTCATGTTTTATGAGGTAAGAACAATATGGAGAAAGTGGAGATACACTCTTAACAGGAAATAAATCGAACACAACGAACATTACCTGTTTTCTGATGCTGCTGCAACGTTTTCCTTGTCTCTGTGAAAGGAGGGGATACAGTATGAAATAAATGCAACTGCCACTGGTGGCAAAAAAACCCCACCCAAAACAACCAGGGAAAAAGAACATGGGTTGAGGAGAAATGTTTGGTTGCAAAAAGCATCCTAGAGTGGTTGCTCATAAATACAGTTGTGAGAAACCTCTTCAGCTTTCCAGGTGAAACCCATCAGATATACAAGTTTGCTGTATGCTTCTTATCAGTTGCAAACAACTTTGTTTCAATAATAAAGTAAAAGGAAAATTAACAGTTACAAATTAGACATCGTATGTGTGTATATAATTTCAGGAATAGTTTTGACTTTAGTAAGTTCCCTTTTAAAAAAGGATTCCGTAATATTCCAGCAGAACATATTTAGATGCCAAATCCAAGCAGTAAAAATAATCAGAGGTGGGCAGTCCTCACGGACCTGATATTTTGAAGTGATAAGCAGTTAAATGGTTAACAAAGACTTACACAAAAAGGATTTCTTATGCCTGGCATCACTTAAAAATTCTCTGCCCTATCCAAGTACTAGTTTTCTCAACTTAAATTGCATTAGAAACAATTCCTTCATTAACAATTCCTTCAACTGGAAATCATTCCTTCGTTGAGGTGAGGATTAAGTCAGCCTCAGTTTCACTGATAGAGAACTGGGCTGTTATTCTGGAAGCACACATACACACTTAAAATTAACTGATCAGTTTAAATGCAAGCAATTGTTTATCTGTAAGGAGTAAAGACAGAAGTATTTTAATAAAGAGAAGAATCCATTAGCCTTAAACACCTAAGTTTGAAATCCAGTTAGTTAAGTAATTGAGACAGTCTCACTACTTAGCAATTTAACGGGTGATTGTTTCCCTTCCTATTTAAGGAATTGTGCTGAAATTTCAACAGGTTTAAAGCTGAAATATGCCAAATGAGAACACTTTTCTTAAGTGGGATCTAAAATTACAAACCACAAAGCAAATGTCCTCATTTACCCTACCGAACCTTCCTTCTGAAGCGTCCTTTGAAAACAAAAAAGGAATACATGCACTTCTTTATGTGGATTTGCTGGGTTCCAATCATTAACTTATACTATGTTTGGAAGGCTATTCTTAATATTTTCTACATTATTATCAGTAATGTGTTTATGCACTCACACATTTACATATACATGTTCAGTCACATATTCTTTCCTTAGTTCAGTTCCGATAAAGTTATAAAAACCAATTCAGTTTAGATCAGCAAAGGCTTGGGCATAGCTGTTCTCTACAAATTTTTAAAACCTCTAACTAAAATGTAACCCTAAAATATATGAAACCAGGTTTTGAAACCTAGGAGTTGACCTGAAATGCCTCTCAGATGTGTCTGTCTGACTAAGATGTTCTGTGTCGGTAGGGAAGAGCCTGCCTTGAAGAGAAATCCCCAATGAGGTCGATGGCTCACCACTCTGAAGCAATGAGAAACCAAACACTGTCTGTACGGTAACCAAGCTGTGAGTTCACTGCAACGCCAGCCACAGGAAAGCCGGGATGAAACAAGGTGCAGGACGATGTGTTAGAGACTGCGCATGTGTGGGAAATGTTAATTACCAAGAGCCATAACCATGCAACAACGATAGTCACGGCCTGGAAAGAAAAGACAGCATTGTTCATCTCCAGCGTTACCAAATGCTCTATGAGAAATTACAGCCAAGACCAAAAGGCAGGCAGCTGGGGTCAGGCTGAAGCAGTGCTAAGCCTCTGTTGTTACGATTAATCTGATCCAAACTTTTCTGCTCCAAAAGCTGTGGCTACACTGAACAAGGCAAAAAAACCGCCACTTGACTCAAAGTCATTCTGAGGTCGGGGTTTCACAAAAGCTTTTTCCTCAAGTGTACAATATTGGAAAACGTTGAGTGACGATGGCAGGAGAGTTGTGAAGGTTAAAAGAGAGAGAGAGAAGTATAGTAAAAATACTTCCACAGATTAAAACAAAGGAAAAGGCAGAGAGTAAAGGGAAAAATAAGTTCAAAGGCACATAACGCTTCTTCATGGTTTTGCTTCCAGGAACTATTTCTCTTCCCAGTCAATAGGAGTAATTCCCATTTGGCTACCATGAAGAAAGGCTCAAGATCAGATGTGCCTCTGACTGGCAATACTTGCATTTTAAGGAACAGACTTGGATTTCTGGCCTTTACAATCAAAACATTTTTTGCTAACTGAATGCAGAAATAACTTTACTTTTGAGCCAAATACATCCCTCGGGCAGGCTCAGTAAAGTCAATACCTTCACAACATGAAAGAATCTGGCTCAGAATATTATGAGCTGTTTGTATCTCTGTCTACACAGGCTGCTGCAATAACTGACAGCGGTGGACAAAAGTTTTGAGCTATCTGGGAGAGATTTAAAATTATTGTGGGGGATTTTTTTTGTTTGCAGTTGTTTTTAGCCCCCACTGAAATGGCTTTTGATAGAAGTGCTTCAGTCAATGACTGTTCTGAGAGAACAGTGCAACTCCCACAGCTTTCACTAAATGCTGGACCTCTATTTCAAACAAGACTTATTTATGCAATATACTGTCTTCCCAATTACACAGTATATTATAGAGTGGAAATTATGAAACGTTTTCTTCTCATAAAAATATGCTACATGCTATGGTGCTAAAGGCAGAGTGAAATTATAGCAAGAGTCTTTCCCTCCCATACACCAACAAGAATTACAATAGTTTAAATAACAGAAGGCAAAATTCATTTGCAAGCCAAACTTGTATATGCTATTGGATCCTAAAAATAGCCTGGAGAATCTTCAGAGAGTTTCCAATAAATGAGTATGTTAAATCTGAACTGCATGTACTGGGCATTGGAATGCTTTCCCATTCTACTTTATTTTTGGGAACCAAACGTAAAAGATTCCCAAACATGTACATGTAGAAGGCAAGCTGAAACGTGGAGGTGGTGCACCTTCCATCTACCTCCTCCTTTGATAGTAACGGATCCAGACTCCCTCTCTTGAACAGCTCTGCTCTGCTCCACTGAAATGCTGTGGACACAGAATCATATGGCATGTAATGAAGACCTGGTGATATAAGAAACATGGTGTCCCAAGGGACCACATGGTCCTTCAACTACACTTTCAGTACTGAAGCAAAAAGTGAATATTACAATTGAGTTTTTTCTCTATGCTGTCATGGAGCAAGACTATTTTTCTAATTTTACAAATGAGAGACTAAAACTTAATAGATTTGTTCATGGTCTAGAAGAAAGTCCACAGCACTACAAAGAACTAAAATAAACTCTCCTGAACCCCAGTTGAGTATTTAAAATATCAGCTAACCCTCTTTAATGAGAGATTATAGCTTTTTTAATAAATATATCTATTCAGTTTATCAGTATTTTACTGTATTGAGAATCCAGCAGTCTTCTATAGAGTCTGAGATATATAATAGTCTTTTTTCAAAGGGGAAATAGACCTACAGATTATTAGGGTCCATAGTTATTGAAATTAAAAATTCTGGCTTTTTAGCAGTATAGTGTGGATTTGCAGGACTACTCAGACTTAGAACAGCTTTCACCCTGACATGTACTTATATCTATATACGCATATTTGCCTACAAATAAAATTTCCTTTCAAGAAGTAGAACTTACAAAGTAACTTTAAAAGAAATTCTTACAGAGTGTCTGGGAGTAAAGCTGTGTGAAAGGTATTCTGTAATTGCCTTCCAAACATTTTTTGTCTCAAAGGCACGAGACACTGACACTGCTGGAAACTGGACACTGAGCTAGATTAACTGCTCTTCTGATCCAATGAGGCTATTTCTACCTTTCTGGATTTGCAGCTGAGAATTTTTCCATGGTCAAATGACTATAAGACTGTTGAGGTTGCTCGCCTTTTTTTCCTCCCATGCTATATTTCTGTTATTTTAACAAAGACACCAGAAGACAAACAAAGAAATGACAGGCAGTTAACTGGAGAGGACAGAAGACGACTATCATGCTGGTTTAGTTAAAACTTTAGCTTGGGATCACAAAAAGGGGTAGAAGAGCTAGTCTCTCTTTTTCAGCCACTGTAGTTAAGAATGTGAGCAGCCCACGCCAGAACAATTGCAATATATCCTACTAGGTCAGCTTTCCAAAAAGGGAAATACTTTTCTCACAGAAGGTATCCTGGTTTGTGCAGACAGTGCCACAGACTAGGAAAAGCATGATCATAGATCCAGTGGAAAACAACCAGCAACTCCCTCTAACACATAGTATGGAACTCAATCAAAGCAGCTCGCTAAAATCCAAGCCAATCCCTCCTATGAATGCATTTTAGTGGCATCTACAGGGTTGCTGTTAAATGTAACAGTCACAGAATAAATGCAGCTGGACATACAGCAGCATCAGTGTCGGGGAAAGGTAAGATAACTCTTGGCCGGGGTTTACATTGTGATATTTGGCATACGTACTCCAATTTTAAATTTTATCTTATTGGTAAATACATCACTTTAATAAGAACAAAGACTGCAAAATTATGAGCGGGTGTAGCAATTGGAGCTGGGATTTAATTCAGATAATTATTCCCTATCTTGGCCTTAAGTGTGCAATTGGATTTAAAGGCATGATTTCCTCTAGCTTTCTATAGCCCCACTGGTGAAGTGCAGGATCTGCCACCAGGCACTCGAGCACAGGATCCAAACTCTCAGCCTGTATTTGTGACCACTACAGACAAAACCAATGCACAACAAGTTTGGGTTTTGTACGCCAGGAAATGATTCCCCTCTCACTGAAGCGTTCTTTCTCATCATGACTTCACTTTTCTCCAGGAAAGCTGAGAAATGAACAACAACTCAGAGGGGTTTGACTTTCAGAGGGTAGTTTTTTCTAGACCTACTTTTTAATTTGTGCACATTGATGGTAAGAAAATTAATACTTCCTCTACATGGCATTAAGCTAAGTTTGAAACTGCCCCTGAAACACAGCAGTGTGTCTGTGCTGTTCAGTCCCTGAATCAAATAACTAAGTGGTATGAATTAGAACTGTTGTCATTCTTTCAGAATGTGGGTTAAATTTTATTTCATAAGCTCTCTTAAGGATTTGCTTACCTTCCCTCTCTCTCATTTGTAATCATATAACATTCTGGGTCGGTTACAACAAATGCCTACATGGAAATGAACTATTAGGAAGTTATTAGTGCTTAGGGTAATTTAGCTGACATTAATGCAATTTAGAAGCAGAATAAAAGGAAGCAGTGCCAGTGCTATGCTCCAGCTCACCCTAAGGCAAGCTGTGAGCCAGGCTGATGATCCACAGACCCCAACTGAGTGCCTCTGAGTTACAGTGCTGGTAGGAAAACCTGCTGCACGTTAGAATGGCTTTTCCCTTGTTGGACTGAAGGCAATGCAAGGGAGCAGTCAGAGAGAAAGACAGCACTGGTGTCTTGGTTAGCCACCTGCATCAGCTGAAGGATGCACATGAAAATTTTGAAGGTTGCACAGTAGAAATGAAAGTTAATGTTCATTTCTGATCATGCAAAAGTTACGTGGCGGACAGGAACATGCAGGAGATTGAGGTGGTTAAGATAAGATGCTACACATAGGTCAGTACACCCACACCCAAAGTTGAATTTCAGCTTTAACAGGCACTGTTAGCTTATGCATTACTTTCTCTGTGAACTATTTTGAGAAAAGTTCCATGGTATTTTCTAATTGCATTTGGAGGCGTCACTCTTTCAATTTTAAGTGGGTACATTCAAGTGGATTCACTGTACCTTACAGTCACTATCTTTGACTAATTTATTCTACAGGGAACTGACTTGGAAACAAGTGATTTATGATGTCTAAATAATTTTTTTCCCATAGAACTTCCAGGAGTATTTTGGGGAAGAAAGACTTGATATTTGATCATTTTTCTCTTCTGCTTTCACTCAGAATTCCATGAAGACAATTGAGTTATTTCACTATTCCTACGCTTTTGTCACTCTTCAGGTGTTAAAAGGTAAGTGGGGATTAGAAGATATTAAATTGATGTGCTTATTATTCTTTATTATGTTCCTTAAGTGAGAAATCTACCTAGAGAAGTCTGCTTTATTTCACAGGCTGTTGTGGAAAGATAGGGTATGTCTTTCAAAAGTAGCAGTTTTGGTAATCTGAGCAGCAGATAGGAGGTTTTTGGCAATTGGGCAGGTCAGCAATGTTAATCATTGGTAATTTTGGCCAACCAAGGAAGGAAATCAAGATGTCTTAGCTTGTCTTGGTGGTGTCAGATGGCTTTGACTGGCAGCCACAGAACAAGGATGTTATTGTGCTTGAGAACAAGTTTTAATCAATTAATTTTCATGTATCCTGCAGAAAGCTGTGGACTAAAGGCAAACTGATTAAAGAAAGTAATTATCTGGTGCATGCACCATACCAAAATTCTAACTTTTTAACTTCTCCAACTCAAATTTGTGTAAGGATCCATTTAAGTTTCTGATACATCTAATGGTAATCCCAGTCACTGAAGCTCATGGTAAACACTGCTAAAGAAGCCACAAAATCAACTTAGCTCCCGTGGGAACCCAAGTGCACAAGTGAAAAACTGGTGTCACCTCCTGTGCCCCTGAGGAAGGCTTTAGAAAGCTCTGTGATATGCAAGAGTTGGACTTTTCAAAAGTGATAAAGCAGTGCCAAAAATACTTGTTCCTTGCTATGGAAGATAAACTCCACCCAGTTGTGCATAATGAGAGAGAAATTGCAATGAAGCGACCTCTGTATCACTTAGCAAAAACAACTGTCCTTCCCGTGCAGGCAGGCCTGGAGAGAGGGAGGCAAGGGAAGGAGCCACAGAGCCTTTCTCCTTTTGTGGCTTTGTCATGCATGAAAGGAAGAGAGGTCGAGTTGTCACAGCCGCTCTCCTAAAGCCACACGGCAGCCACGTCCCATCAGCACACGCTGCATGCAGTCAGTGTCTCTGCTGCAAACTAAGCACTGCAGGAGGTCAGAGGGGCTGAGTGAGCAGAAGGCAGGGCAGCAGGATTCAGGAAACAGGTTAGTTTAGATCAAACAGCCTTGTACCACAGCAGAAAAGGAGCACGTCCCTGTGCCATAACCAGACAAGCAGATTTACCTGGAAGGCCTTTTGGTTTTGATTTCCTACTGGCATCAGCTTTGCTGTTATCTTCATTAAATGCTTATAACATTATGCTTTACTGGCAAATTGGGAAGGGCAGGGGGTGCATATCACTATCCACATCCAGTGTTTACTTTCTTTTTGGCATGGAGGTTATTTAGAAGACAGTATTGGCACCAACCATTGTCCTCTGCTCAGCAGAGCAGTCACAGGTCAAAATATATTCAGCATGGGACAGATACACCTGCCTATCATCAGTGCTGTTTTAAAGAATTACATGACTCATTGAGTCTTCAATCAGGAACCTATTTTAAGCCTCGCTGCCATTAATTGTGACTGATTTTCCTGTGTGTAACAGCAGACTTCCGCCAGTGCTCAGGAAACACTGTAAGATGGGGTTGGTCACTCAGAAGCCACATACAGTGAGATAAGCCTGAACATACTAAAATACAATAGGCCAGACTTGCACTTTTGCCAGAACAAAGCTACTCTTTTTTTCAAAGCTGTTAATGCTTTTTTATCAGGCCCAAGTTTGTTACTGTCAGTAGCAACTATATGCAGTAGAGGGAAAAATCCAGGCCAATTTCTCTACCCTACAGACAAAGTCTGCCCCTTCTTTGGGAAACAAAAACAAGGCCTCTTCAGAATTATACAAAAAAAAGATCCATAACATTCATTTTCTAGACTTGAAGATTGCCATAACAACATAAAGGAAGATTTTTGAGGAGTAAGAGTTGAGGAATTACTAGTCTAAATACAAAAAGAAATGACATAGAAATACTTGACTGCCAGTTTTAATACAGAAGGTCCATCACTTGTGAGATTTTTTTAAAGGAACTGGACTAAGCAGTTGAAATATGCTGGAGTAAAAATCTTGCTGTAAGGATTAATGAAGGCACCTTCACAAAAAGTCTTTAACATTGCAAAAGTTCTAAAAGCTACCAGATAGTCACATTTTTTTCCTACTGCCTTTTTTCCCCCTGTAACTGCATAAAGAATTGACATTCTACAAGCTTGGAGAGTGTTAGATTCCATTCTGTATCCTACAGAGAAAAAGGATTAAAACTATTTCCCTATATGATTACATGGTTTATATGCACTGAATTTTTATCATTAAAACCACTGAAGCAGAGCTAACGGGGAAGGGATTCCTTAATTAAATCTCCATTAATTTCATATCTGATAAAAGTTATTATTAGAAAATACCTTTCAAAATAACATTAAGTGTAAACATTGAGATATAATCCAGACATTTTTGTTCTAACACATGCACTAGGACTCTTGGAAACAAATAGTATCTGTATTATATTCATAAAACATTAGGGATACACAACTGTTACTACAGTGAAGAGACTGTATTACTACTTACTCATAAAAACATCTAACTTGGTTGAAAATTAGAACTGGAAGATTTTTTTTACTTAGATACATTTTATGTTTATGAAAACATCTTAACTGCCTATTGATAGTTTAAATTCTATCAAAAATTCCCATACATAAATAAAATTCACCACCACTTTGGTTCACCAAAGGTTGCTCGTGGCAGCAATCAGGAAAAGTTAAAATGTTGCTCTTACTTCATGCAGTGATGCTGATTTGCCATAGGTACTAATAAGATGGTGTGATCAGAATCTGCTTTGGTTTTCTTAAGGAAAATATAAATGCATGTTGTGAATTAAGTAGCATGTCCTGAAGTGCTCTGGTATTTAGCTAAGAAAAGTGAAATTCATTTTAAAAGGAATTTGTGCTTATGTACTCTTAAGTAATACTGAAGAATTAGGTTTTTTATATATGTATGATAACCTTTTAAACACTTCAGTATTTGGTTGATTCATGCAAAATTGTCCACGAACAGCAGCTTTTCCTCATTTCTATAACACAGAAAGAAATAGGAGTTTGAATGAACTTGGTTCTTGTATGGACTCCTGAGACAAACTGGAAGCAGTAAGAAGTGTAATAGTTTCAACCTGATCTCATGCACTAATTGCTTTGATTGGAATTACTGCTACCAGATAAAGGTACCTAGCTCAACTGCTTCGTCAGGTTTATTCCAATTCAGACAACTTAAAGGTCAATAATAATTACAGCTAATAACGGAAAGCTTTTTTACCAAATTTTGTACTTGGGAAAGAAAAGTTCTTATTTCAGTAATCAGTTCAAGCAGTTATTGTTTTAAAACAGAATAAAGTACTGTGTAAAACAGGCACATACTTATTTTAGTTTTAAAACCTTTTATTTCAGATAAAGCACGTTGCTATATACAGAAAAAAAACGTGAGTCAAAGCAAGAGCAATACAGAATGGGCAACATATTCCTTAAAACTTACAAGATGCTTTTAAAAGCTTCAGTGCACCAGCAGTATGATATATTCTTCTCACTCCTAAATCACCTCTAGCAAAATGTCATTTCCTTGCAGATCCTGAGCAATCCCAGCTATCTCTCACTTTTATATAATGATAAATTAAAGTTTCCAACACAAAACTTACAGCAATGGTTTCAAGTAAATGACTTCTGCCAGTATAATGTATTGAAATATAACTTCACATTGTTAATATCTTATTTCAAACAGCATCATTCAACTATGCAAACTAAGTGTTATACATTTAGCAACGTCTAGGCCAATCAGTGTTCCTTTTCAACCCTCTTTCTCCTTCATTATCTTTACATCAGTAAAACTCAGTGAAAGTCTCATTCTTCTTCCTCCTAAAGAAATACTGTCAATAACTTCCCTCTCATTTTCTTCTAGAATTAAAGTCAAGAGACTACAATAGTGATGCTTTGCTGTGTACTGAAGTTTGAGACAGTAAAGGGAAAAAAAGCTAAACTACTTTATCATGAAGAACGTGACCTGGGTTGTACCACGATTTCACTTTCGGTGACAGTGAATGGCTAACAAGCTAACAGCAGAAACCCAGTGCCTAGCAGTGCATGTTCGCACGAGTGACACGCTCAGGCTCTAACTCAGGCCAGCAGTTAATGTGTTACTGTAACTCTCTCGTGTTTGCCCTCGGACTGGCGGCCTTTAGCTTTTAACATTAAGGAGCTGCGCGGACAGGCCGTGATGCCAGTTGCGCAATTTGGCAAAGCGTGGGCTGTTACGTTCCGTTTCAAACCTCTCCCTGTGGCATGAAGAAAGAGAGAGAGAGAGACAGAGACAGAGACACACATACACAGAAGAAAGAAAGGAGGGAGAAAGAAAGGGGTTAGGGACCACGGCTACCACTCCCCTGCCTTACAACTAGGGCAATGGCAATTTATTTGGATTTTATCCTCAGCTTTCAAATCAGCACAGTGAAGGCTGGGTGATGCTTTTTGGACCACGTGTAAAAGGTTTTGCAACAAAAAGTTGTTTATTTCTGAGAAGTAACTGGATATAACTTCTTATTCTTTGACTTGTGCTTGGTATTACAGGGCTGCTTTTGCTAGAAATGCAGTGTAATCCCATTGTTTTCCTCCCAGCAGTTTCTCTTGGCTTTTCCCTCCCTCTCACACAACTGAGCAGTCAGTGAAAATTAACTCACACAAGTGCAAAACGAACGCAAATATCTTCCATTCTGTAAGACCCAGGTCAGCCCATATATAACCTGCTGTCCTTCCTGCAAGGACCATCAACCCCAGGTCTCAGCAGTACTCTTCTATAGCTTCCTCAGAATTAGTGAGTATTAGTGTTGACATTTGCATAGATATTTCTGGTCATTTGTGTCACAAAGCAGAACAGGGGTTTTTCAAAGCAGAGCCCTGTGAAGTACTGGCCACCTCCTGCCACCCCTGACTGCAGACTGGGGTGCTCGAGCCACGTTCAGCACCTCTCAGGATTTAATCTTTTCTAGACGCTCTCCAGTTTAAATTCAGCTTTTGTATATAAAAAGGGGAAGAAGGAGGATATGAAATGATAGCACAGTCAAGGAGAAGTATATCAAACAGAATGAAAAATGAAACGTCCTCATTATTTGCAAAACTTTTTTGCAGTCATTGCAAACAAGGTCATTTTTTCCTCATTATTTACACTCAAAACACAAGACAATTAATTGTGTTAATGCAGTGGAACTCAAGAGTGAAACCAGCCAAATAGAAGGGAGCAGACTGGGCTGGTTTTACTCCTCAGGCTGAGGAAAGCACAAAACAATAAACAGAGTAAATGCCAACAAATTCACTGGTATTTCTAAATCTTTTGTTCTTAGTAACACAGTGCCATGCAAGTAACAGTCCTAAAGGAGTCTTGATGTAGGACTTCTCAAACTATTTTTTATGCTTTTAGGTAATTAAGAGACATAAAGTATTCCTAGCTGAAACTTCCTGATGGCGTTTTTTCCAGCTGTACCAGAATATACCAGCTCCAGTGGGTCTGACATGTAATTTAAGAACTCCCTTACTGCTTTCAAGATATTACTCCTCCATTCAAGGAAAAGGTATTCAGAAACATCTGTTTGGCTTGAAATGGATCCCATCTCTCCAGAAAATATTCCATAACAATCATCACACCAGCAACGAAAAGTTTTCATAGCAAGTTATACTCATGTGTGCATTCAAAATAGCAGCAGCATGAGCAAAGGACAGTCATGCAACACACTCATTAATATTAACTGAAAGGAATTTTCTGCCGCCCAAAGATTCCCAAGTTTACGGGTTTTGTTCAGAACATATGTCACGAAGTTGGAAACAGCAATCTAAGAGTGACTATATTTATGTAAAACAGTTCTGCCAAGAATAAGCTACATCTTTCCTCCCCCCCACTCCCAAGTGTTTGGAAGAAACTTGATCACCATTCCATGCAATTCCTGCTGGCTACACTGAGGAGCTGACACAAAGAGACAAGACAAAGCACCAGAGAGAGATCACTCACAGCCTGCCTGAGGCCACAATGATGGATGCCTGCACAGGCAGGGCCCTGCTGCCAAATCCCCAGTGGAGTGTGTCCAATGTTTGAGGTGGGTATCAAGCACCCAGATGGTGCCAGCACTCTCAGTGGGGTAGCAAGGAGACCCCATTTCATTCCCGGCACCAGAGCTCACACCAGTTGCACTGTCCCTGTGGAAGTACCTATATATGCTCCCTTACGCCTCTGCTATCAATGCATACCTTAAACCTGCTCAGCTGTGCCTAAACATAACCAGAACTGCCCTTGGGAAAGAAAAGGATAACATAGCGATACCTAAAGACTGCAGAAAACGTGCAAAGCACACTGTATACAGTCATGTGCTTGAAGTTACACTGGCTAGATCGTGCAATTTACGTGTGTTGATGTGTTACCAGCTAATTATCTCCAACATATCTCATTCCATGTAAAGTTTCCACTAGTTTTTATTTTCCAAAGCCACAGACTATACCTAGAAAGATTACTTCTTAAAAATAACATATTACTCTCAGATATGAATGGAGCACTGTTAAGTTCAGCCCAACGCTTTAAATCCCATCAAAATAAGGATTTGGACGTGTGCTATTACATCAAAACAGATAATGCACAATATATGTAATGAGAATTAGGCTTGCACATTTGAGGGAATAAATAAATCCCTGAGGGCTATAATGTCAAGCCTGATGTTCGGGCACCCAGCCATGAACTCGGGTGAACTGCAGTGGAAGGTTTATGGCAGACACCAACTGAAAGCATTCTTGTATTCTCACAGGGAAGATAGCAGGTATCTTTCTCACTGGTTCAACATTTGTAACCTGCACTGTGATCAAAAGCTCAGAACCTTTAAAGAAGCCACATGACAGTAAAAAAAATATAAATAGAAAAAGAAGAGGAGGTGGATTGAGTACCAAACACATCACAAACCCAGCCGGCGGCTTAGAGCAGCTAATGTAAAACAGGGATTTGAAGTAAGCAAACAGAACGTAAGGCTTGCATGCAGGATGCTCCTGATTCAATTGCAGTTTTTAAGCTCAACATAGGAATCTTTAATACATCTATTTCCTGGCTATGCAGGATGATGGTAAATCTTTAATTCCACGTTATATCTCTGAACATATCCACTTTTTCAATGTTTTTGATACATCCCGTGAAACAAATACATTTATCCATTAGCAAAAGCAGTCCTGTGCTTCCATATTCTACAAATTTAGGTCATATTTATTCCAAACAAAACATAAGCTAATGAGTATGGGTACGTATGGAAACAACTCCTTTACTGTATAATTTAAGGAAAATCAGATGTCAATCAGAGGGTCATCCAAATAAATTGCTCACAAATTTCAGTGCTATCACAACATCATATATTTTTATCCACTTACACAATCAAGTAGTTACACAGGGCTTGGAACTCATCACATTCACACACCCAGCAAAGTACAGGAAAGCCGCATGAGCAGAGAGCTTTCAGATTTGAACACACACTTCAGGAATTTTGCACTGGTTTTACTTCAAACATGCTAATTTGTTATCTTTCTCATTCAAATGCCTCTCAATGACAGCATTTTAATTTTAGTGATTTTCAAGTAAATGTATTAGAATATTTTAGGACAAAAATATAATAAAGGAAGCTCATATTAATGCCATTTTAAAACATTATTGGGTTATTAGGAAGGAGAAAGCTGTGTTTTTCACAGGGAGTTGCCTACCTTGACCTCCTCAGGGCTTCTTCATCTGGATCTTGCACTGCAGAAAAAAATGTTTCAGTTAAAAAAACAGAAAGAAAGGAATTGGCTTTATGGTATTATAAATTTTTCGGAAACGTATCAAAAGCATATCTGAAGGTGCATTCATGCTGACTTTGCAGCAGCGGAATTTGTAAGAACATCATGAAGAGGAGCGGTTCCCTAGGGACAGGAAGGAGGATGTCAGCAGGAAAGTAGCTATTACAACTATTTTCCCATTCATTATTAGCAATGTTTCACAGCTGTAGGCAATGATTCTACAGAGAAGCCCTGCTGTTTTGTACAAAGCAGGAGAGACAGCAGCAACAGATTAATGGGGGGTGGAAATACTAAATATTTCCCCCTGATGTGGGAAAAGGCCCTGACCTTCCTTCTCTCTGGATCAGAAACCACCTTTGAGGTTAGTACCAGGTAGCCACAAAAACATTTCCATAGGCAACAAGCAAGAAAGTTAAAGCTCCGTGACATTCATATCAGACCTAGGTTTAGGTAACAGGGCTGGTAGAGCCACAGATTCCATACAAATGGTGATCCATGATTGTTTTTGGCATCCAGAAGTCACTTTCATAAAAAACTGTTACAGGACACATGACTTGTTTATCATTTTTGTCTAAAGAATGGACAGCTCTGTATGTCTAGGCTGCAGGAAACCCAAAGATTCCACTGCAGAGACTTGATTTGTAAGTAGGAATAACTATGGGGTCCCAAATGCTCGTTTACTGTACAATCTGTTATACTTTTATGGTGAGACCTCTGGCAGATCAAAGAATTTTCTTCATAAAGCATAAGGTGAGATTGTTCACTTTGAGTCTGAGTTCCCTCAAGTTACATCCAGGATCTTCACCCTCGCTGAGAACTGCACGAGCCTGGACGTGAGTCTTCCCTGCGTATCAGCGGCCAATACCAGGGCAGTAAGGAAAGACAGGAATCTAAAATCAGGATGAGGAGGATGTTTTGTCATTCAACTTACTGTACTCAGTTCCAGTCATCTGGGCAAGGATGCGGAAGGACTTGGACTGCAGGTTGGCAGAGCGGCGGCTCCAGTCCTCACTCTCATCCTCAGGCTTGTTCTGAGTTTTAAGCACAGCCTGATACACCGGAGAGGCACTGTCCACGTGAGGATCCTTAATAGGGAGGGCACTGCAATGCAGAAAGGGAAACGTTGGAAGCAGCTCTCTGGTCTCAGTTTCTCACCCAGCCATCCCCAACGTGGCTTTGAAATGATCACTTCTTAGAAAGATACATAGATCAATTTAATGTTATGGCTCATTCTATCTCTGAAAGAGCCTGTTATCATTCAAATCTGCTCGGAAATACCTGTTCATGACTTCTCACCCAGTGCAGGCATACAAGCTTACAGTGGTTAGAATAATCTGTAGTGATAAAGGAGAGTAGGCCAGGCAAAAAACTTTTATTCCTCTGACCATTTTTATTCCATATTATTTCCTATAAAAATGACTTCATGTTGGTACTGTTTTATGTTATGTTTTTAAATTACAGTGTTGGGCCAGTGTACCTTAAGGTTGCAATTAGAAATAAAACCCATATTTCATTACAAAAATAATGTGGTAGGCTTTTATAGCTTTTTCTAGAGATGATTCTTTGTCAAACTGAATTAAACTTCTATCTGCCATAAGTCTGGATTCACTGTCTACTAAACATGTGAAGCACAAGAAGTCTAGACTTGTACCCTAGACTTGCATATATAAGTAGTATCTGAAATCTTTAATGACAGAATGTATCTCAGGGACTTACAACATGCTTAATCATTTTGTAAAGTGACATATCCAGTTGTGCACACCTAAAATCAAAGCTACACAGGTCAGTAGCACAAGTGAGGTAACCTCTCTTTGATTTATGATGCAGACTAGAAACAGGCTTAGTAACTTAATAGCTTTTTTTTTCTCCAGTGAAAATTACTTCTGCATAGCAGAATTAAAATTAACTATTAACAGAGCTGCAGAAATATACACTAAGGGGATGATGTGTGCTTGGAGCAACTTGGCTCCATGGCTGCTCTAAATACAAGGTCTATTTTTGAAGCAAGTGATTTATTGTAACAGCTTTATGCTATTCAGAAAGAGCTTTGCAAGCAGCAAGCTCAACTTCATGAGAACTCAGAAACAGTTCCGTTAAAAGTTAAGGGCCATTTAGTCCAACAGTTTCTTCCTTGGTTTGGGCTCGAAGTTAGTGCTGAGACACCACTGTGTGGAGAAAATCTACAGAGAAGTTGGGTCTGTGATTTGAAAGCCCGAGAGGAATAATGAAAAAGCCAGGAAGTACATCTGACATCCTACATACAGCAATAACATGCAGTGTGATGAAAAATGTTACCAGGTAGTGCTTTAAATATGAGTATTTCCCAGCTGACACACTCCTCTTCTTCAGCACTGTGTAATATACACTGGTTTGATGGATTTACACACAATAGCATGTATTTATGTTCTTCATAACCCTCATATATGCAAATTTCTCACTTTCTTGAGGAGCCACCAAAGTACAAACCCCAGTCAAGTTTTTTTGGTGTGTTTCAGCACAATCAGCTGTGGGGTGGAACTCAGCTTTGAAAGCTGAATTTAGAGAAAAATTTGACTCTTCAGTTTAAGCTCTGCCACAAAACATGTAAGTTACATAAAAAAGTCTCTCAGTGTGAAAGATGGCCTGTAGGAGGAAGCAGCATTTTCCAGCTCCTTTGCATAGCTCATGTTTCCTAGACCGACCACAATCCTTACAATATGCAAATGCTAGCAGGTAGAAGGCAGAATGCAGACTTGTTTATTTTGGGAAGGCTGTGCCATCAGTGGCTTCCATTAGTGTTGCTCCTGTGTGCAGCAATGGACAAAGTGGTGCCATAGCCTTCTTTAGATGGAAGAGGGGAGAGAGAGCAGTAGTCCTCCTCTTCTGGCCCATCACATACAGTTTAAGGGCTTGCTGAGGCAGGAAAGAAAGCACAGTAGTGAGTTTTGCCTTCTGCAAGAATAGTCTTTGCAGGGAGAAGAGATTCTCTGTAATACCAACAGTAAGTCAGCAACACCCTCGGGACTGTTCTGCTGCTGCTTCCGACACTTTGCTGAAAGTTCTGTCAGGTTAATGTTCTCCAAAAGGAGACCCTGTTTTCAAGTCTCCAGAGGTGCTTCAGGGTGCTTCACACCCAGAACCTGGCCCTGTGTGACTGCCACAGGTGACTGCCTGATTTGGGCCAACAGTTAACTTCATACCCTCACACTGACTTTTTAATCTTGCTGAAGTTTAAAAACCTGCTGTATGTGATAGGAAATTTCCCAGCTGTACAGTGGATAATAAATCACTGGACAGACAGTGCTGCTGATTTCAAACACGGACCACTGTGGCAACAGCGGAGTGCAAGCCACAGACAGTTCAAATTCCTCTGTTTAAATCCTCTAGATGAAATGCTTTCTTCTTACATCATGACCAACGTACAAAAAAGCAGTTGAAAGGTTTATGTGTAGATATGCCATTAACTCAAGCATTGTTAAAAAACTAGAGCTGGAGGCTGGACCACAAATTTCACAGTAGCAATGTGTGGCATTAATATGACATATTAATACCCTTATGGTAGATGATTAAGGCAGGAAATGGAGCTTGGTGAATTAACCTCCCCAGCAGAGTGAAACATGCTCATATAAATTGAACTAAATGAATGCCATACATTGGAGTATTTCCAACTGTCTTTAATTCAGCAGGCTTTTTTCTTTTTTTAAAATCATAATTATATTGTGGATGAGTAACTAGGACATATGAGCCACTCAGCATGAAGTGTAAAATAGAGCGCATCGCTGATTATGAGCATTTCATAAACCAAAATGTGACAGTTGATTCTTACAGACAGCCTAAAGATGCACATAACCATGTTAATACCTCTGTTATACCTCTTTGTAATTTAATTTCTTTCCATCTGGGTGTGGATGTGCAGAAATATCATGCATCTTTAAGCATATTACTTTAAATTGATGCTACTGAAAAAAAAACCTCTTCCCAAATGGGTTAGAGCTGTAGGAGGTTTTAATTCTAGAGCCTAAGGTATTCTAGTAGGAGTCAATAAAAACAATCTTCCATTTTCTCATCATCATTTAAGTCTCACATTCTTAACATTAAAACAAGCTTTAAAGACAGCCAAACCTCTCTGAATAAGCAGCAATGGAATTTTACTTCTTGGAGTTCACTATAAACTATGGTTTACTATGTGAGTCATTCCTAAGAGTGATTATTCAGATTTAAATAAAGTAGATATTAAGTAAAAACTTAGGAACAACACAGTGTCCTACCCTTGATGTAGACATACAAAAAAATGTTCTGACATCAGATATTAGACTGATTCCAGCTATTTTAAAAAAGCTCTAAGAGATAAAAACCTCACAACCCAAGAAACAAGTTCATGTAGACTGGTAAACTGCCAGCCAAGTTGACTTATTGTAGAGGACACACAAGACCTTAGCTGGTACAATCACATTATTGATTCCGCTGTTTTAACTGACCGATCTTATTGCCGATAAACGTGCTGGATTTACATCTTTATACAACTTGTGAATTTGGCTAAAACTGCATAATGGAATTTAGAAGAGGTTTGACAGAAATGTACTCAAAATGCACTGTCCACATGGTTTTACTGCAGCCAACTCAGTCTTGGTTCTTGGTTTAGCAAGACCAATTTAAACAAAAAAACACAGAGTAAGAAAAGATATAAAGTCAGGGCATTCAAAAATTTTCTACCTTTAATTTTCAGCACGGAGTCTGAGTAACCACTGTATGAATAATTCTGTTCTTCCCTTCATGTTTTCCATGGTGATCCAGTAAGTGTGGCTTGTTTTCTAAGTGACAAGAGCCTGACTCCAATCTCATGTAGTTACAACATCACTGATTTCAAATGGTCAAACTAGAAAAACGAATTCTTATCTCAAGCCTGTCCATCACTGATAAAATAAGTAAACTGTTTCCAGCTGCTGTCTACCACCCTTTAGATGTGCAGTTTGAGTGTGCTTACGATCCTACAGACGCTTGTGGGCAAACGAAAAGCACAAAGGTGATTAATTAAGAACCGAGACCAAATTATAGGCTGATAATCGAGACAAAATGAATCAGCAAACTATTTGGTCTGCTTTTATATTGAAAACTTCTCATACAAATACTTCTGCATTAAGCATAACCTTATCTCACACCTCGATCAAGCAAGCTAAAGAACATCTTGGTTTCCACTGCAAATTAAAAGTTCAGAATATGAGAGGAAACTGAAGAAAACTTACAAAATGAAAAGGATCCATGTATTCAGCATTAACTTTCACAGAATCACAGAATTACCAGGTTGGAAGAGACCTTCAAGATCATCGAGTCCAACCTCTGTCCTAACACCTCAACTAAACTAAATCTTTATAATCATCTGATAATTTAAACAGGTAAATCTTTTAAACATTATTATTTGCATCATATTATGCTAAAGCATTTCCTAGAAAGTGCCAATGTATCATAAAATGTCTCATATAATCTATGCCTATGAAGGATGTGAACCCTTATAAAGAACAAAAATGAACTTCTTTGTACTTCACTAATTGGAAATAAGAGTCTACTCAACACCTGTGGGGATTCACTGAGTCATGGCCAAAGCCAGCTAAAGGTATTGCTTGTGATACATCACGAGGGAGAGCTGTGATGAACAACAATATTGGTGCAAAAAGTTAGCAGAAAAGAAAAATAATTATAAAAAAAAACAAAAAAACAAAAATGGCCAGTAAAAGGGAGCACAAGCAAATAAATAAACCATCCTCATTCTGAGTAAGCCTGCAGCTAACATATGGAAACACATCAAAGCATGTTGCCCTACCTGTATTTTGGTGTCATATCAAAGGAAGGAAAGTTCTATTTTGGGTAGAAACACACCCGGTAAGAGAGAAACCTGGCTACATTTATTGTATATGTAATTTCAGTAAAGTTATTACAACTCTGGGTAAGTTAATCAGATAAGATTTCCAGAAACATGCATTGGAAAAGCAGAGTTATCAAAGATGAGTGGATTTTGCCATAGTCCAAAGGATATGTGTAAAACACATGTACTGTATGTAAATTTGAGACAGGGAAAATACAGCAAAATACTCTGTTCTGAAGAATAAACCAGTAGCCAGTGCTAAACAAATATTTTGCTTTCTTCATGTCTCAATAAAAATTCCACCCCCTTTTTTTCTGTCCTTTCTGAGCTGTGCAAATAATAGTGGCTATTACAAATCATGGTCAGCAGAAATGAAAAGCCATCCAATGTCATATACAGAGCACGAGATGTATTTCTGTGTGGTCTACCAGTTATAGGAGGAACACCAAAAAAGCCGGGTTAAATTAAGGTATCCCTGCCCATGGCGGGGGGGAATGGAACTAGATGATCTTTAAGCTCCCTTCTAACAACAAACCATGCTATGATTTTCTAGTGATCCATCCTTTTAACTTCAAAACATCGAAGTGCTTTTGGACACTGTCTAGGATTGATACACATTTTTCATGTGTAATGTACCCCAGGAAAAAAGGAGTCATCCAGGAAGAGCAAATGCGTCATGCAGGCAGGGATGTCACAACTACCATGCACAGGAAGAGCATTCCACAGAAGGAAATAACCTTACCCAGCAAATTCTCCACCCTGGGCTTGTGCCTGGCCTGCAATTGCATCCATGATAGCATCCTGGGAATACATGCTGATCGGGGTGTTATACTGCGCGTGAATTATGGTAGCCTTGCCGCCAAGGCCCTTCACCTCAATGGGTTTGTGTGTAGACAGGGCAGAGTCCTTCAGGACATTGGGGTTGAAACGCTCCGTGAAGTCCGTGCTGGGTTATGCAAGGGTGAGGTTCCCAGGGGAAGGGAGGGGAAGAAAGGAGAGAGGCGTGAAGTTAAGCAAGGGAAGCACCACCAAGAGAGGAGTGTGCACATCTGTTCACGGCATCTCACCACCAAAGCTTCTCCTCAGAGAAGAGCTGACAACATAAGTACCAAGCCACAGGAAAAAAGATGGCTCTGCTAATGGATGTCATTTTGGGGTTGGCTCACGATGTACACAAAGGAAAAAAAAAAGGTGAAATAGCTGTCACTGTACTAAAATATCACAAAAAATCCTTAAGTATTTGTGTGATACTTACATATACTAAAATTCTGTTGTTACGTGCACATGTACATCTAAGTGCATACACACATGCACTTGTATATATGCATGCCCATGGGACGCACATACACAGTGCAGAGAATTCTCACTTTTTTCCTTCATCTATTCATGTTTTCAGAAGGGTCTTACAAAGGTCTAAAAAGTGCAGTGGAGCGCACAAATATCAGGTCCTCTTTATTTAGAAGGTTTCAGTACTTTCTGTCTGGGTTATTAATCACAGTGAAATTTAGTACTTGCACCTTTTAGTCTTCAAGGCTTTCCTCAAGACTAAATCTTCCCAAAATCTCTGTACGGCCAGCCCAAAGCGCTGCTACAGCATGATAAATGCTCAGTCCCGGATCAAAATATCCTATGTTGCAACCACCGGGACAACTGCAGTTGGAAGAGTGGCTGCCTTAGTTTCCAGTGACTCCATTTATGAGGAAAGATTTTATATTTGACAGACTGAGCCCCAAAAGCAAGTTAGCTGAAGCTCCCACGTCACCAGAATGAGTCAGTTTTATATCCCACTGCAACCAAAGAGCAGCTGCTTTTCTTGTAGGGCTGAGTTGTAAATAGTCCTAGAGCTAGGACTGAGCACTGCCCTGAGTTCCAACGAACAAGCTAAACCTCAGCTGAGGTAGCTGCTCTTCTTCAACCTATGGGACACCACGTGAATCTCTAGTCTGCTGTTCCTGTCCTGCCAGCAGCAAGAGGATGCCAGGAGGAGAGATTCCATACACTCACCAAACTGGACAAAACCGGGAATTCTTTCCATTGTGAAATAACAGGTATTTCATAAATGTTTCATTTAGAACTGAACCCAAAAGCTGGAAATGGATATATCTCCCCCTGCAGAAGAAATGCTGAAAAATTTAATCCCATTTGATTGGAACAATTTTCCTTTTCAGTTTAAGACATTAAGTTTATTGGCTATTACTAAGTTTTTCTCTTTACACACACAACAGTGTGCCTGTTTACCATGGGCAGCCCCAGAGAGTGAGAGTTAAAAATGAACCCTCAACCCGGCATGGAGGAAAAAGTAAAATCAAGTAAGGCTGGCAGCAGTCTGACTTAATTTTCTGGAGATTATCACAGGTTCTGTGCCACCTCTGAAGCCAGCCAGGGGATTCCATTATGTTTTCAGCCTTTTGTTTGGTGGGATGCCCTGACTGAAGATGGACAGGAGAGATACAGTCAGGTACCACTGCAAATCCTTGATAGAACATCGACATCCACATGCTCAAGGACCAGAGACACACAGGTGCACATGCTGCATTACAGCCACAGCCTTCAGTTGCATATGTCAGCATTTTAAGGGAGAGAACTGGGAAGCTGCATTATGCATTCAAAAAGTGAACATTGTCTTTTTACCAAGACATTCTCACATTTAAAATACATCTTTTTTAACTATTCATCAGCTCTGACAATTCTATAATTACACGGACATCATCTGGTGCGGGGTGATGTGCAGAGACGTGCAGGTTGCTGTACTGAGCATGCACATGCCTGACTTCAACAAGATCTCTTTTCTTTGTAATACCCTAAACAATCACATAGTTACAAACACACAGGTCCTCAAGATCCTGAATTTAGTGTTCTCTTCCTTTCACACTATTGAAAGCACTGAAGAGATTCTAAAGCCAAGATCTGAGACTGTGTGAATGAAAGGACAGAGGTTAAATATGCCACCTTTAAAGAATAATGTTCTAAGCAATTGGTTTCCA
The DNA here is from genome assembly GCA_013397725.1 of Rhagologus leucostigma. Taxonomy (NCBI): domain Eukaryota; kingdom Metazoa; phylum Chordata; class Aves; order Passeriformes; genus Rhagologus; species Rhagologus leucostigma. Next base: position 2,666,634 of record VZTD01001928.1, on the reverse strand, counting down.
CAGTCAGTTACAGAAATCAAAGCTACTAGTGTTAGAACAGCCTACACTTCCCTCATGGTAGCAGCAGGAGTCATTTGGGCTTTCACTTGTGGTCTCTAAACAGTTTTAGTGATGTCTTTCAAGAGGTTTTAGTCACATTACACACACCAAGGCAAAACTTCCACTGAAGTTAACATGATTCCCATAAAAATAACAGAAAAAAGTACAGATTGCCAACTGACGAGTTCTTTTTCTAACTCTGAAGCAAACAGAAGATATTAGTGCTTGTAAGGGGTGCTGGGCCCTAGGACAAAGTGGCAGAGGTAAGGCTGCACCTCTGCAAATGAATGGGATCTTTCTCGTAAGCTAGAAAAGGATCAGGAAAAAGAAATCCCAAAGCAAGTAAGATTACAAACACCCCTATAAAGTGACTTCTGCTTTCTAAGCCAATCCTGTCAGAATAATTATTAATGTAAATTGGCTAGGGTTTTTCACTCCAAAGGAGCTATATCATCACACCCACACCTCACTGAAATCAACAGAGAATGCCAGATCACTGTAGATTATATGCACTAAATATTACTTCAACTTTATGTATTCTACTACTTCTAACTTTGTACTGTCAGTTTAAATTTGACATTTAACTGTTTGAACTATTTATTTTATACTCAATTTAACACATCTCCAGCAATTCATGGACAACACTCAAGTCAGAGGCAAAAAGCAAGAGTTTAGAGACAATCCTCTGCCCTTATAAAACTAAAGGTCAAAACTGAGGACTCTCTGAACTCTCCTAAATAAAGCAGATTAATCCCAATTTCAAATCAACAGTTGTATCTTTTTTGGGCGATAGATTTATCAAGGTAAATCACTTTGTAGACTTTTTTTTGTATCAGTATCTTACTCCAACCTAAATTTGAATTTTAGCAGACTTTGGAAATTAATTTAACATTGAAGCTAAAAGTACTTTACTAATAACACACCAAAAAGGGCTCAGATAACGCTCACTAAACTCTGAAGGCATGAAGATAACTTAAAGAAAAACCTGCCCGTAGAAGCAAAACCACCTGAAAGCTTTTAGAAGAACTGAGCAGGCTCAGGTGGCAGCTCCATTCACAGCATTAGAGCATCACCAAGAAATGCCAAGCGGGAGCGCTGCTGGACAGCAGGGGCAGCGCAGGGCGCCTGCCGCACCAAGCAGGTGTTTAAAAAAATACTTGCACTTGCAAGCAGACACAGCAGGAACACAGGGGATCATGCTACCCCAGAAAACACATCTTCACACACACAGCGTCACACAAATATCTGGCACTACACAGAGGTGATACTAACGTGGCAGCGGTGTTGGTTATGACCTAGAAGAAGAGAAAGAGAACAAACAACATCAAAACCAACCACACAGAAAAAGTCAATAGTTTGTAGACTGAAAAGGGTAAAAGATATTTACAAAAGATTACTACAGCTCTTCTCAGACCAGCTACAAATAAGAACAAAAAGTATATGTATGCCTAAAAACCCCAACATGATTAAGAAAGGAAAAAATGCAGGGATTATAGTTGATCCACCAGGACTTAGCGGGGTACCATGGCATTTTGGCCGACCCTCGAACATGGTTTTATTGCTGTGCATCCTTAAAAGTACTACTACCACCAAAGTGTAGGGAGGAGGGAGCAGAGGGAAGAAAGGAGGATTTGCAGAGCATATTCTCATCTGAAAATAGCAAATGAGTGGTAGAGATTGTATTTTTCTCTTAGATATTGAATATTCAGGGATGAAGTCTGTTCTCCTCAGGCCACCCTCAGAGCTGGTTTTGCAAGACTGATTTTTAAGTCTTTTACACGCTGGAGAAGATCCAAAGAATATATTGGTAAATGTTTAAATCTAAAACTAAGGAAAATGCCCTTGTATATAACAAAGTATTGGCCTAGATATGACTGTACCTACATTATGCCAAGAGGGGTGTAAGCCAATTAACTTCAGAATAGTCATTCCTAATTTATTCCACATGAAACAAAGCAATCCACACATTACATGTTTTTTGGGATATCCACAGCAGGATATTTTATTCCATCTGGTATGTATACAGTATGAAAAAAAGGTAGGTTCATGCTCCATTCCTGCATCTCTGCATAAAGCAGGGATGGTGCTTGCACAGTAATTCCAAAGCAGCATAACACAGGCTAAAGCTGGGCGTGCAGAACAGAGTGTGCTCAGTCCAGACCAGGGTGGTCTTCCTAATAACTCTTTACGATGGTTGCACAAATAGCAGTAATGGGCTGTGATGTTTATTTTAACTTATTTTTTTCCAAAGCTTAGAATACCCAGATTCTGCTCTTGGTTGAAGACTAATTAACCATATTTTGTGCAAAATAAAGAGGGAGAGATCCAGGGTCAGTTAATAAACTTTTCTTCTTACTTGGCTGCATGGAATGCTGTTGACAGAACTGGGCACTGAGCCTTCCAACTTGCTGCTGTGACATTTCTGTATCTGGGACTGATAAAAAATACTGGACAGCAAAGTTACACTGTTAAGAGTGACATTTCAAGTGGATTTGGCTCCTCCTCCTTTTTCCTTGCAGAACCTTTGATATTACTGCTTCTTCCTACACATGATCCTTTAGCCTTGGCTCATCCAACAGCATTTTTCACGATCAAAAGCACTCTAACGTGCCAAAGCTGCTGTAAAGGCTTTGCGCTTCTGCATTTCCATGGGAAAGCAAGCACAGATCACCCTATGCAGCTACTGGTCAGACTCTCAGATTTGAAAATATTCTTCTAGCTTTATAAACCCTACATTAAGCCAAATATATCAGTCTCTTACAGGAACTGGTAGATATATTAGGAACAAGCTGCAGCCTGTAAGCATATCAGTGATCCTATATCCATTTTAGGTGTATGCAGGACAGCTGGACACTCATTTACAATGAAACCAAGTGTAATGGTATCATTTTCTGACTCATCCAGGCATGTACCTTACATATAAAATTGTATTTTTAATGCAGAACTACCAAACCCCTAAAATACACCTTAATTAGAAGGATATAAAAGTACGTTCAAAGAAAAGAAACATTATGTGCACACACTAAGAACAGCTCAGCAGTCACGTCTCAGTAAAGGTTTTTGAGATGTTAGGAGGCTCCTATAGCTTCCTTCAAAAACAGTAAAGCTTTGCTTCTCCTTATGTTTAGTACGAGACGAGAAAATTCCTCCCAGTTCAGAGCCACACATTATTTTAGTTTGATTCTATATAGGGACATGTCTGAAACACCCAACTTGCTGCTCACAGAGGTCACACAGTAAGAAGCCTGTAACCCAAGCCACCTGGCACGGACTTGTGGGACAGGTATTTACTGCCCTTGACCTACAATGTGAAAAATAACTTACACTGGAATGAAAAAGATGCACATGTTACAAACTATGACTCACTGTTCATATTTATTAATACTCTCCAGAGCTTTCAGCACATCACGTTCCACACTCCTAACAGGCTATCTTATTTTTCACCATGAGCCAGAGCAATAAAGCTTTAATGTAAAGTGTATCACAGAAATAGATGCTTTGTTATTCTTCACAGATCAAGGAAATAACTCAAAATTAATTTCAGCTGCTTGATAGGATTTTCCAAAGGGTTTAGCTAAACCTGTAACAGCAATTCACACAATTAAGTTTAAATCATTGGGTGAAAAGGACACAGAACTGAAACATACCTTAAAATCACTCCCCATGCTTGAACTTTCTTACAGCTTTTACCATACAGCTAAGTGCATGTTTGTGAAAGCACAATGAATTCAGTTTCCACAAATCATGTTTTATTATATGGTAGGAATGTTCCCAACAAAGACCAGAGCTGATTTTGCAGTGCTCACAGGGCTTTCCTTGTTCACATATACCCACTATGAGATTGAGATTATCAAGGATGACACCAACTCTCAAGGTAGTTAGAGGTTGCATGTTTTTCTCCACAGAGCAGGAGGCAAGATGCTTCTTACTTCATGGATAACTGTCAAGTGGGAATGGGAATGACAGCACTACTGAGCTCTGAATTTTCTCTGCATGTCAACAGAGATGAACAGCTCTCTAAATCTCAGAGAAGTTACCTGACAAGACACATTTATTTAGTGCTTCTGGGCTCTTTCATCTTTTCAGAATGTTCCTGCGCTGCAGGATAAGGGTTTTTTCATTTTCTTGTTTGTTCATCAGTGTTACAGATGGTAGAGGCAGATAGACAGCAATTCCCTAAAACTTCGTTCAAACTGAATAGAAAGGCTCACACTGACTTTGGTGAGTGATGGATGCAGCTGTGTTGTAATTCTGATAACAAACAGTCACAATGCTGAGCCATCCAAAATTCAGCCCCTTCACCCTCACTCCCTGCAGGTATTAAGGAGGGTTATTAACACAGTGGGGAAAAAGATGGCAAGATATACTCCCAGGAAACTCTGCATACTGAAATAAGACAAGAACTGGTATTCTTCAGAAAACTGTGAATTAAGAGAGAAGGATTCTGAGGTTTGTTTTGCTGATCTTGCTTACTGACCAAAATTATTTTCTTTTAAACGGTAATTGCTTTACTTAATTATCCAGTCTGAGAAGGGAGGATACAATTTTCTCAGATAAGTTAATTAGGATTGTTAATGCTGAGTGCTCAAGAGAGTGGAAATGAATAATATAAAACTGCTTGAATCATCTAGAACAGGTGTACATGCTCTTTTAATAGGAAGAAATATCCCTACTTTGCTACAACTTAAAACTTCTTGGTTTTACTTTTGCAGAGAGCTGCTGCAAAGGGATATGAAGTACTTGAAGATATGTATTTGCTATCAGACCTTGAGTGGACTGTCAGAATTTTCTGGGTTTCCTTATATAGCAAAGTCCCTAGCGTTGAAAACACACTTTTCCCCATATTCATAACAAGAAATTTATCTTAATTAAAAAAAACCCCAAAACACAAATAAACAAAAAAAATAGATTTGTTTGATGATTTATACATGAAGGCAAAAAAATTAGGAAAACCTGATTCTCACTGTTTTTTCTCATGTACTGTAGTCCAAGCTCCTCACTTCACAAACCTACTAATAAAACAGATGATGTGCAATACAACAATATGGAAAACCTTGACAGCAAGGATAAAACCATCTGGAGATCATTCCTCATTACAGTCAAGTTAAGATTAAAGCTAACAGATGCAAGACAGACAGTCTTCAAACCAGAGGATTCAAAATACTGCAGTTCTGACTCATTTTGCACAGGAAAGCCAACGCATTAAGGCAGGAATTACAGCAAGACACTCCAGTAGCCGAGCACGTCGGATTTGCTGGTCAAAACCATTTCTCTTTAGCAAAGTACCAAAGATCAGGCATGGTTTATAGCAGCTGCTCTGATGTCTGACAGCAATACTTGGTTCTCTGAGACTCCATGCATTAGTTAGAAGTGCTGAGTGCCACAACCCCGAGATGATCACAGTTACTTCAGTCCTAGTGTTCCCCCTCATGCCCTGCTGACTATTGCCAATCCATGCTGCACTTCAGATACCAAACACCATTGTTCTGTAATGGCAATGTGGGTATGTTTGGGGGCTACTGGAAAATTTAATGAATGATCCAGACTTTAACCATGATTGCCAGAGAAATGCACAATAGGGTAAGCACCATTACACTCATTGTTCAGCAAGTTCGTTACTTATTGACATAATTAAAGAGTTACCATGTTACCTACCCTCTAGGAAGTCCACCTTCCGAAGCCCTTCGGTTGAGACTCAATTTATGCATCTCAGCCATTTCCCTCAGGGTCTCTGCCGAGTAAAGGCCAATGGGGTTGTTATACTGCCTCGCAGGGCTCAGCTGGTGTGCAGGGCTACTGCCACCAGCCAAAGCAGGGCTTGCTTTGGAACCTAGAGTGCTCTTGGCAGGTGAAATGTCAGGAGTCACAGACTGAGAGGACATGGAAGATCTAACTGTGGTAGTCTTTAGGTAGGAAGAGCTATTTGAAAAGCTGATCTCTTGCTGGTTGAGGTAGCCTGAAAATGTTCCATTGGTTGCTAAAACACTACCCATAGGCCCAGTCGCCGTGTTAGTTAGAGGGCTGAAGGTTGTTCTGTTGCCATTGATTTCCCAAGCAGGTTCCTGTAGTAGCAAACATGCAGGCCAAGAGAAGAAAAAAAAGAAAAGAGCAATCATAGAACACATGCAAAAATAACATATCTGAAATTAATGCTTTAAACATAGTAATGAACTAGCAATAAATAGATTTGGGCCAAAGCATTCAAACTTTCAGGGAAGATTTTCAACAAAGAAATGCATTGTTTCAAAATAAGGGAAGCAAAACAAACTCAGGCATTTTTTTTTTACTGGGTTTTAGTTGAAATCAACAAATAAAGCTTAACATTAAAGAGAGCATTTGCTACTAGTTAACCTCACAGCAATAATTTTATATTAAGACAACACTGTCCATTAATTTCTAGGATAATTAAGAAATCTTAAAAAAAAATGTCTTGAGGTCAGAATAATTTTAGATCACGTACAACCATAAAAGTCAATGCCGTTATTATAAAGACATAATGATTCTAAACCACACTGTTCTGTTTTCTATGAGTGCACTTGAAGTTATGGAAGTTTTGCACTGCTTTCCTGGGCTCTGGTTCATGCTGATCAGGCCATGCAGCGGGGTTAGCAGAGAGACCAACAGAACTCGAGAACACGTACTGCTCCACAGAGAGGATGCTCCTATGCTGATCATTCCTGCTTAATTTCCACTTGAGGGGATGTGTGCTTGAGTATGTAGGTGTGAGTATGATCCTCCAGTCCTGTTCCAGATAATATTCCTAACTGGGACAGCAGCATACGCTGTCTTAGTCAAAGGGATCTCTCCTACAATACCTATACCCATAGAAGTCTGTGTGGTGCTCAGATTCAAAACAACCTACCAAAAACTCCTCCTGGAGAAACACAGTCCAACACTTCAGTTTCATAAATGATTCACTATTAATGCACCTTAGTGAAACCAAAATAAGAGATTTATCAAAAAAAAAAATGCTCACAGTTAAGAGGCCCAGTAATGCTGGCTACTTGCTGCAGTCCAGCTCAGGGGACAGGGACAGGCAGGGGACATCATCCTGAAGAAGAAATGGAACCCACAATCTGGCCTCAGCGAAAGCCAGTGCAAGAGCAGGGACTGGTCTGCAGTGATATTTTGCCTCATTCAGTGGCAATTAAACCATCATCTTTAACACCTTGCACTCATCTCCCCCACAGCCTTGCATGAAATATAGGCCTGAGAATAATTTGGCCTCTACTTCTATAGTTTCACTAGTACTGGTTATCATTAATGTAATTCATTAATTTTGATACTATGGTTCACTAGAAAAATAAATATTTGTATTGCCCTCTTGGATTTTTCTATATTGCATATATAAGTTCACGGAGCATACATTTGAAAACAAAAATCAAGATAATATGGCTTGATTAATTAAAATTTATTGAAAAAACCCTAAAGATCTAAGGATATAAATAATCATTAAACATATTTAAGACATTTTGAATCAAAAATGTAAGGCTGATAAAATGAACTGAGATAATTTTTCTTAGTGATAAACAGGAAGAGATTTTAGCTGGCACTAATAACCGCCTGAGGCTGTAGAAACAGATAATCCTAAAAGCATTTTCAGACTGTGCCTTTTTAAATAAATGCATTTGCAATACATACTTTGGTCATTATACCCTGACACTGAAAACAGCAAACAACAATCCCTTTCAGTGGCCTACTGAAAGCTTCCAGATATCATTCAATAAACAGAAATCAGGAGTTCTCTCTAAAAATGTGTTCAAAAAAAGAGGCACAAATGCACAAGGCCATGTTCAAAAATTAAGTCATCTCTTGGGCAAACCATTTTTACACGCCAGCAGAGAGGGACAAAACAATTATCAAATAAAAAGTAAACACAGAGGTAATGGAGAATAAAAAGGATAGGCCAGTTATATTTGTTTGTTATCCTGAAAACTCTGCGGCTTTTAGTTAACTGTGGGTTTCTCCCTAGACTCCAAAATAAGAGGACATGCAAGGAGAGCTGATCTTAAAGTATCAGTTTCAACTGCTAATGAGAGAAATGCCACATATTTCCTTAACCCTAATGCATTTTTCTAGTCTTGCTGTTACTGGACAGTAACAATAGGCAAAGGGAAAATAACAGGATAGCCATAAAAAATGATGGCTGATGATTTGGCTCCCTTTTGGCACAAATGGAGTTCTGGTTTCACTCCTTGGACAATTTCTAGCTGGAATACCAGCATACTGGCGACTCAGCACTAGAATTCCTAAGAGCCCAGCAGTGCCAGGCTAGCCACCTCCACCTTGAGTTCATATTTTTGATAGTTTTAGGGTAGTTGTTTTCCCTG
>VZTD01001928.1:2529343-2658060 GCA_013397725.1 Rhagologus leucostigma | reverse complement strand
GAAATGGATGAAACAGGAAGTGTCTAAAGCAGCAGCTGTATTACTTCTTCCAAAGAATTACTGCCCCATCATCAGCATATTTAGCTCTTTCCTTTTGTGACTAACAAAAAAAAAAAAATCTGGTTGAGTTTATTCCTGGGAGAATACTGTCGAATTATTTTTTTTCCTCCAGTTCAGTGTCAAAACCAGATCAATGCGGAATTTCTGAAACCATTTCTGACTGTGAAGGGCAAATGTCTAATACTGAGCAGCAGCACGGAGCTTTCAGCATTGCATCACATGAAACGCAGCCAACAGTAACAAACGCTCCCCTGTTCCCCATCTCTCATCCCATTCTGTTTCAGTGGCTGGAAAAGCAAGCTGACATTTCCAGCTCTGGGAGTCTGATGCTACCCCTCCAGCCGGCCAGAAGAGGAGGCTCTGACACTGAGCAATGGGATTCCCTCCACGAACATGCTGGGATCGTGCAGCAATCCCTTACTGTGGGAGGAAAACTGCGTTATGTCAGGGAATGAGCTTAAAACTGATAAATGCAGAGCAATCTCAAACCTTTGAAATAGAAGGAAGCTAAGAATCAGCTCAATTTCCATTCTGAAATATTATTATTATTTGTTTATAAAAATCCAGTTTCTATGAAAGGCAAATGTCTCTTCTTACATATCAGGGAAGTGAGAAACAAATTTATATTGGGAGACACAATATCAAGTTTTGCAGGTCCTCTCCCTTTGACAGCTCATTTTCTATTTATCTATTGCTGTGACCCTATACAGTCATTACTCACCTCTTGGACTTCTGGGAGAACAATTTTAACAGTATACCAGTAAATCTGACCACCCAACATGCTCAAGAAGCAACCGGTGCTTTAAATTTTTTAGAGAAAAAAGGGAGTGGAGGCACCATGTCACTGAGTGACTCTGATCAAAGACATGATCAAACTGCTTTTGGCTAAGCCAGCTCTTCCATCCTATACTCTACTTAAAAAGTCAGTCATCTCCATCTATTTTCTCTTAAACGCATAGGCTCCCAAATTTGGCAGGACACAAATCATAAGTATGACAAGATCCTCACCGGGACTCCAAAATAAGCGTGTTCAGTAGTGTTTCACAAAAAGCACAACGCATAGCCATATTATTACAAGTAACAAGGCTGTCAATACCTTCATGCAAGGGACAAACGTTAAAGCCATGCTTAGCCCTAAAGCTCCAGCTGGAATGTTTTGAACTGCACTGAGTTGAATCTTCACCTGTGCTGTGTCCCCTCTGGAGCGCTGCAGGAACTCGCTGGCTGATTGATGGCTTAGTTTAAATCCTTGAACTGAAGCTTACTCTTAGTGTTATTTGAATGCTTTCAACATTAACTATGCCCTTTCCTCCAGCTATGACCCACCTGTGCAAAAGACTTCACTAAATCAAAAAGATTTGACTAAACTAAATGAAAATTGTTTCCAGTTTGAGATTTATGTCAGATAAAGATATAGTGAAACTGAAAATCGACCAAACCTTATTTCCAATAATAGCCCTACATACGTATGGTTGCAGAACCTGCATAAACTCTAACATTGATCAGCTTTGTGAAAGAATGACTGATCTTTGTGAAAAAAATGTATGTTTCCCTAAAACAAACAAACAAAACCAAACAGTGAAAGAAGAAGTGCATGCTTGAAAATTAGTGGAAGCTGCAATCGGATCAGCAATAATGTACAAGAGGATTTATGGTTTTAACTAGACACTGAAGTTGCACATGCAGACAGTTTAGCTGACACTGCCATGCCTTAACCTTAACCAGAGAAGAGTGAGGAAAGCTTCTCTTGATGTATGAGGATGACACTGCCATGACTGTCTCGTAATGCAGTTTTTTGCAGATTTTTAAAAAATACAATCAAATTCATGTCATGTGAACCATCTAACACTGTCAAGCAGAGGTGTGGAAGTGACTTCTGCCTGTGCGTCACAGAATTCTTCATTTCTACAGTGATACTGTTACTAGAAACAATAAAGGGACAAGCAAAGAAACCTCAGTTTTAAAGTGTATTTACTGTAACATACCTTACTGCAACATCAGCATTACACTGTTTCTATCAGTAAAGTATTTTTATTCTGGATTTTGAGATTCCTCTGAGGGTTCAATGCCTTCTCTCCCTTCCAAACAACCCCCAGAGAAGAATTCTTCTTCACTTAAAACTTACTGTTGTCTACTAGTGAAGACGAGTGACACAAGTGTCCTCTTGACCTGCTAGTGTCCTCCCCCCCCTCCAGCACTCTACTGCTACCTCTTCCCCTGGGTGAAAGACCCTACACCCAAGATCTTCCTGAATACTGCTAGATAACCTGTTTCCCACCACACCTTCTCATGGATGCTACCCTTTTCCTCCAGAAAGGTTCCAGTAATGCTCTTTTCCAGCTGCTAGTACTGCCTGTAGCGTGCTCAGAGGAGTAGCGTGCAGAGGAGGCTGCTTCCAGCAGCTCCTATAAACCTTTCCTGAGCACCTTGCACAGAATTCTCAAATTCTGAAAATGGGTTGAGTCCTTTGGTCCTCATCTCTCTCTGAAGGGTTAGAATAGGAAATGTAAAGTGTCTTTATGGCTTTCACGCCAAGGGCTCTTTTAAGACCTTCAAGAAACCCCTGCAGTGCATGAAGTTAACTTTTCTATACAGTAGATAGTTAAAGGAGGAAAGTGTTCTCTGTGGTAAACAGCTTTGAAGACCTATTTTAAGCAATTTTAAAACTGACACTTGCCAAGGAAGAAATGCACCTAAAAGAGTCATGAAAATCCAATATATAAAAGCTCTATGTGCCTATGGAGGAAGTAGACAAAATTTTCCTACCTGTGCAGGTGCTACAGAGCCCAAAAGGTAGGTGTCAATCTTGTGTTGGTGAATAACTGATGAGACATCTACTTGCTGCCTTGAACACTAACAGCATTCTGGGTGGGTCTTCAGGGAAAAAGAGAACTCCTTCCCTTTCCTGTCTCTATTACTTTGCTGGTGCAAACACCAGTTTAACCAAAAGAATGATCCATTGCTTTTGTTCTAGGAATTTCACGGTATTGTTTGGTGACTCTTTCAATAACTTCCTCCAAGATAACTTTTATAAAATCATGATATAAGCAGACACAACTCGGAGCAAGATAAATTCTTAATTTCATCTTCCCTCGCCAAAAAAGTTTACAAGATCCAGTCTGAAATAATATTATTTCTGCCTCAACTAATAAATGGCCAGTCAGGATAATTTAAAATTTCACAAAATAAAATTGAATAAAATTATTCCCCTCAGGTGCATTCTCTTCTGTTATCTTGAACCTATTTGCAGCAGTTTCAGGGATGATGTTACCATCTGTGCTCTGAATTCGGAAAGCATAGCGTTTATAAAAAATTACTTAAAATTGATCTATGGAAGTTGGAACTGTCAAAAACAGTAGAACATCATCTAATTCCCCAGGTATTTTCATCTTCAGTGTTTTTTATTTATATGCATGCTAGGGATGAAACTGGCACTGACAGAAGGGATAAGTTGCAGCAATGGAAACTTTACCTCCTGTCCATTTATCTAATCAAATGCATCAGCAATACAAATGTCCTACCCAGAGCCTGAGCCTAAGGATATTTACACCATCTTTCAGGTACCCTTGCTCCTCGGTGTCTCCAAAGATACAGAAGATGAGTTGCCAGGTACAGTCAGTGTTTATTCTACAATGAACGTTTATTTTATGAAAGATGATGTGCTTTGACAACAGAAACCAAGCCATCCATTTCCTCTGCCACTTGCTGTTATTCATTAAATTGCCTTACCTTCTTTATTTTTTATTCTCAGGTCTTCTGAATCTTATGGTAAGAACACTATACGATGCAAGCTTTCAAATGCCCTCATGTCCTCTTTCCAAATCAGTGTCATTTCAGTTGCAGTCAGGATTTTGACAGACTGAGGCATTGCCTAATGGTTCTCCCCAGTACATGTATATTCTGAAAAGCTTTAGTGGCTTCTTGTAGCCTAGATGAAAACAGCTGCTCAGAATTGGTTAGACCAAATCACATCAGAGGATAGCTGGATGCTTTGGTCCTGCTAATCAGAAACCAGCAAAATACAGATCACTAATACCCTGCATTGCAGCAGTTTTGCTGCCCGTGCATCCATTCAACATTTAATGTTTAGGGCTGTCAAAAGCTATTTCCTGTAGTAGATATTTACCTTCACCACAGTAGATAAAAATGGTATTCACTTTGGCTGAGGAGAAACGTGTCACTTACCTTCTGATGGGGAATTACAGCCCTGGGAGAATCAATTCTGGGAGCTGTGGTTGAAACCGGCACTGGACGTTTGGATCTAGGGATCAAAAAAAAAAAAGGGAAAAAAATATGTGCAATGTGGACTCCTATTTTTCAGCTCTAATTTCATGCCAAAAAGCTGCTACATCAGGACTGAAAGTTAAGCATGGCCTAGACTTTTTCTATCAATCATCAGGCTTTTTCTACATCTTCATTTACAGAGGTATTGAATGAGAGAAAAAGTTTGAGAAAATTTCTCTGAATGATGAAAATCCACCAGTTATGGATGCAGCTTCTGACTTGGGAGATCATCTGTTTTCCAATACGTGTGACAAACTGCATTTTCATAGACGAAAGTCAGCCACAACTAGATAAATTCAAGTTTGGGCAGCACTTTGGAAAAAGGGACCAAAAGGTATTTTAAAATGCAGAGGCTAAACTTCTGTGTTGAGGCATCTCAAGATCACCTCCTCAAAAGATTATTATTTAATAGCTTAAACTGGACAACTACAACTGCAATTGCTTAAACCTCTCTGCAGGAAGAAACATGGGCTTCACTTCAGACAATTGAGTTTCACAATGAGGAGAACGCTACTGAATTAGCCCCTCCAAGTGCCATCCACTTGTATTTGATGAATATACATCCTTGATCATTCAAAAAGCCCAAAATAAACCCCACCAAAATGCTTCGAAAACATACAGTTTGCCCTTTCATTGGTAATAACAAAGACAACACAGTGGCAAATGCTAACTGAAGCACTTCTAGGATGCTCAGGTAAGTGAAGATGTAGTTGTGGGAGGTGGTGTGAGAATCTGCATAATGCTGAACGCTCCCCTGAAATCGTTCCAGTACATATGGGATCACCAGAAAAATGAAATGAAAAACAAAAATAGTCAAAAGAATCAGAATTATACAAGTAATATCCCATTTCCAACCTACAGACCAGGATTATGCCTCAAATTCTAATCTTTAAAAAGTATATTTCAAAATTAGGACAGGTACAAAAATGAAGTAAAAAGACTTAAAAGCTTACAAATCAAGCAGAAGCAACTGAAACATTTGGAAATGTTTGCTTTAGACAGGAGATGAAGAAGGGAAGACATTACAGAGGCTTAGAAAATAATGAATGGTAGAAAAGTGAAATAAAACTACTCTTGTGGACATTGAGTGAAATTGAAAAGACAACGCACATAAAATTGATAAAGGCAAACATCTTTTTCTAGAGAACTTGATTAACCTGAGGTGAAACTCATTGTTACAAGGTATCACTGAGACTCTGAGAAGAGCAGAGTATCAGAAAGGATCAAACAGTTATAATTCACAACAAAAACCCCAAGAGCTGCTTTTGACTGGGTATAATAAGTAAACATACAGACTCTCATTCTTCATGGCACAGCTTAAAAGACCTGTGTTAGGTTCATTATTTCTTTACTGAGGGCTGTGTTGCACTTTCCTCTGAAATACTTACCAGGGGCATCTCTCAGAGAGGGAAAGCTGAGCTAAACAGGAACAGGGCTCATCCCCAGTGCCAATCCCTGCATTAATACCCAGCTTCACACTGAGCTCTGTGTTTAACTTTAGCTACCACACAACATTTTTTCCATAAGCAGCAGTGAACATACAAAAAAAAGACCACCTAGGAAAAAGGAGTAATCCTTACAGGAACTGGAAGATTTCCTCTTAGAAGGTATGGAAATTTTGCTAGTTTGAGAGCTGAAAACAAAGCTGATGTAATAGATGCCTACCTCACAGCCAGCTACTGTGAAAATGAACACAGTCTGAAGAGACAATGAAAACTGGCATTTTGTTAAACGATGTGTAATTAACCTGTGAAAATTCACTGACGAAGTATTCTGGAAACAATGGGCTAGAAAACTTTAATTCATACTCACGGCTGAAATATATCCCAATATACTCCCCAAGACATAATTATCTTAGAAATAGATACCTTCAAGTGCTAAGAACAAGAACGACTCACTAACTGCCTAAACCAAACTTTCCTCAGGCAAGTTATCTTCCCTCAGGAATGAGTGCTGTACTCTTCCTCCAACCATTTTAGCTTAAAAAGAGAAACAATAAATCGTATTTATGAGACATGCACATGTATCATGAAAGACAGCTAAAAAGAGAAAAAAAATCAACTGCAGCTCATAACACACGGTAGCTGAAAACTGACAGTGACAGTTTATGAACACACAGATTTAGGAGATGATTCTGCTCCTCTTTCCATTACTGTAATTTCTGAGGACACCCAGTGATTTCTGAAGTGACATTGGTGGACCTGGGCATACCTTGTTAAATGTCCCCCTCCTCTGCTCACTGATGACGAATTTTAGCGCCAGAGCAGCTCAGCACTGTAAATGTGGTTTGCCATATACAGAGGTGTAGCAAACAACCACTGCATGTTTGATGCTTAACTGGAAAACAGTTGTATTACAGCAAATGAATTTATTTACCAGACTATTCCATCACTTCTGATGTTTAGAGTATGTTTAGTTTTCCCTCTTTCATGACCTGACCACAGAGAATGATGCAAAAAAGCTGCATTTCTTCCACATTAGTGATGAAATACATCTGTCATTCACAGTGTTAGCCAAGATTTGTATTTGACACCAACTTGGAGGTTTCAAGATGTTACTCGAAAATGATGATGTTCCTGCACAACTCTGACTTGGATGTTTATAGCTTTGATATTTAAGAACAGAATAATGAGGCTTGTTAGATCTAGCAGAGGCTTGCACCAGAGAAAAGGGCAGAAGAGGTGAAATCAATTTGTGGAATGAAAGTGTATGCACTTGCAGAATAAAGTGATTATTTACATAAGAGTCATTACTCCTCCAGGAAAAACATCTGCAAGTTCAGAACATTCTTTTTTTTCTTCCCTCTTTTGCTAGGTGGATCAAATCCTGCAGCAACAGAAGTTTGCTTTTCAAGTGATGATGGTGCTGCAGCAAACATGTGTCCAGGTTTACATTTTAATCCACTGATTGCAAAATTATTTTATTCCAAACACTTGAGGGTGTACCTGCTCAGCAGGGCTGTGAGAAGGATGAAAGCCCAAATTTCACAGATGCTTGTGATAATTTTAGACTTGATGTTGAAATTTTTCACCAAGATTCTTTTTTTTAGGCAATTAATTTGATTTCAACTTTTAGATACTTTCTTCTACATTTTCCAAGTTAAAAATGGAAACAAAAACCTCATCTCAAAATGAAAACTTAGAACAGTTCTAATGACGACCAAAGATATCATTTTGGTATTTTATTACTCTTCTCCTTCCCACAGATACACCTCTTCTCTCCCTCAATACTGGTTCTCTTTTTTAATGAGGTTCAGAGCCAAGATGGATGTAGTTTTGCGAAGCAGTTCAATTTCGACAGCACTGCTCAAATGACTCCCAGAATTTCTACTTGTTCCCACCTACCTAAATAGATCTTAACTGAAGAGCACTTGACTTCAATCCTGGTATTTTTGTACTCACAACAAAGGTTCATTAGGAGTCAACTGCACTGAGGAGCTGCCGGCCTAAGGAAGGGCTGCAAAAGAGTTCTGTGATGCACTATCAGTTTAAACTGCGTCCTCAGGAGAGCACAATATTGTACTTGCAGAGAGGTGACATGATCTAAGAGATAAGAGCTCTTTTTCATCTTCATGGGGCTTTTTTTTCTTTTTCATATCTTCACCAGTCAGTGTCTATCTTTCCTAATTCTCAGGACAACTAAAATTAGCATTTCTTTCTTACAGTATGCTTTTTCACTTATCATTTTATGACACAGGAGCACTTATTTACAACTTCTTGAATATCTTAATAATTGTATCCTAGTATTTCAACTACTAGAAAATGAAAAGGCGTCAAGTGCATGGAAAGGTAATAAAACAGATTAGATTAGGGTTAGAAATGCTTAGAAAACATTTTACATACCTTAGCTATCACCTAAGTGAAACAGAGGCATTCTTGAGTGGAGCAGGTGAGCACAGAGCAGGATGCAAAACAAAACATGTAAAATAGGGCTTCTTATGTTTTAATGCATTAATATTCCTGATAATTTGGTGGGGATGATGATGGGAGTGTCAGGAAGAGACATAAAAAGACTAAGTATTACTCACGGTTATCAATTTGAGGTGTCCATTTAGTAAGTGCTAAGATAGCTGAAGATTCACCTGGCACATTGCTAACCAGTGAATCAGGCAGCCAAGCAGAGGCTGCTGCTTGTTTCTAAGTCTTGCACAGAAAATCTTGAGTCCCATGACACCCTGGTGTAATTCTCTATGCCCTGCCTGGGACATCAGCAACCACTCTTAGCGACTTCAATGAGAATCACAAAGACAAAGCCCTGAACATTTCACAGTACTTCAAACACAACTGCGATCACACTGGGCCTAGGATCAGACCTACTTTCCCTCTCTCAGGATATCATCTGTGCCTGCAATAAAACTGAAAAATACTTCCACCAGCACTTTTGCTCTCTATATATCAATGGCAAATGCAAATACTAGCATTTGGCTGGATGACTGATTCGTTAATTATTTCCCTGCATTATGCTGCACTCAGATTGCAAGTTGGGCAACTACACTTTCCAGACCTAACGTTCATGCCCACAGCAACATAAGGACAAAAGCTTGTCCTTAGACAAGATAAAAGGAAGCAGCTATCCAATAAAAAAACTGTTTGGAAGTATGTAACACCCATTTTTCCTTAGAAGGAATCTGAGTCAGAGGCAACCACAAACATTAACGGATAGAAAGGGAAAGTAAAAGAGAAGAAGCCCTGGAGATTTTTGTGAAAGGGAGGAAAGAAAGCAAACTGAAGCCAGTATGCGAAAAGACGAGATTTTTGCAAAAGCTCTCCTGATCTCTCTTTGACCCTTTCTACTTCTCTGGCATCTGCACAGTACCTGTTGCACCCTCCTTACTCCTCCCCTGCTATGGAAAACCCCTCCTGTCCTGAAATCCCCCACATTTTGCCCTCCAGCTAGTTCCCTCCTGAATGGAGCCACTGGCTGCCAATGCCTCCATCTGCTCTTAATTGACTTGGTACTGACCCTAAAATTCCTCCATCTCAGCAGCTTCTGTGGGCAAACAGAGAGGCTCTGCCAGTATCCCTGCAGCTCTGCCCTGAAGGTGACAGTTATCCACAGAGTACCAAGTTTGAATGCTGAGCCCACGCCTGGCACTCACCCAATACACACAGCAAGCTCCACACTTAACCTCCAAGGAGCGTGGACATCTTTACTCAGGCAGGTTATTTCTCTGTCTCCTTCTTCCTGTCTTTGCACTGCTTTTAAACCATTTCCAAAAATTTCCTCTACATATCACTGCTGCAAACTTGGGTAAGCCGTAAAAAAAAGTGGGTTCCTACCAAGGAAATTTCGTTCTGTTGCAAAACTTGTTTAGGCTGTCATGGGTTGAATTCGTATGTAGATGTGTATTGCCATTACACTGTTGAAGAAACACATTAATTTATATCAAATTTATATGCAGCCCAGTCCAGACAAACCCACAGTACTCTTCAAATACTCAGAAATACATAAATACATATTGATTATAAATAGGAAGCTACTACTCTCACAAATAATAAACTAACTGCAGAATTTGCATTGCCTAGCTATACATAATGTCAGTTCAGAATCAAAAACAAGAGGCTGAAATGCAATCAAATTTATTAGAGAGGGATCAAGACTTAATGGCATAAAAGCTTCAGATATAGCATCTCACTTGGAACCTAAAGTTCAGCATAGTTATTTATTATTAATGATTTAATTATTAGATTGATTATTTATAATTACTGAGAGATGCTAAAAAATCTACTTAAGGTTAACATATAGATAATAAAAAGATTTCCTAGTTTAAGATCATCAGAAAAGATGTTTAGGTTATGAAAGGATCTAATTGGTAAAGCAAAGAATTAGTAATAATTAATTAAGAGCAGAAGGGGCACTGAATAAGTATTCATTTCTTGGATGTAGCCTATCATACCCTGGTCTTAAGATGTGATGCAACTCTCCCCATTACACATAATAAATAACAGTTTTGAAGAATTTAGTATCAAATATTTAAGTAAGTTCTTTAGTTGAAAAATATCTGAAATGAGCCAAAGTGATTTCCTCTTCTTATTCTTCACCTCCCATGCAAATAGTGCACCCGAGATTTAGACTTCCCCCATTCCAGTATCATCAGAGTCTTCCTGCAGTCCTGCAACTGTTGGCTTCTTAGCAGCTTCCTCACAGGTCAAAGTCATTCAGGTACAGATTTCAGAGCAGCAATGGAGACTGATGTAAGGAATTGCCCTAAAGAGCTAGCTTCAGATCAGAAAATCACATCCAAACTTCAAAGATACAATGATTCTCAAAATAATAACATAAGGCTTTGTAACTGCCTTCTGTCCAATCAGAGCAGTTCAAGTGTTGTCTAAACCCAAACAGATTTCTAACATTACACACACAAAGTCTGGTTTTCCCCTTACCACTAAACATTTTCTAAAAGCAAAAGCCTAATTCAGTATACTACAAGCATCCTGACCATATTAGTTTCCTGAAGCTATTAATGAAGCGTATTTACTTAGTTAATTTTCTTGTAACTCCTCTTCATTGGGATGTGGACCTTACAGTGTCTTATGGCATTTAGAGCACTTCTAATGAACATATATGAGAGAGAAAAATTAATGAACATGGATAATTAGACCTTAACTACAGTCTACATCATTTAGGCCTTCACCTTCTGTTTCCAAGCTGAAACACTTCAGTGACCTTTCCATTAAGATCTGTATCAGAGACTTTGACTAAAAACATAATTCTATGTCTTAAGACTAAGTGGATAAAGTTAGCCAGGACTCGTCAAAAGAATTTGTCTCCTTTGGAGGCATTTGGGTGCTGTTTGGGGCTGTGATTATGTTGATGCAGTAACACCCCAGGGCCAGCCTGTGCGCAGTGCTCAGCACCAATGTGCTTCAGCAGCCACCACCCAGGGACAGCACAGACACCACGAGCTGCCCAACTCCTGACAGCGCCCGACAGCCAGGCAAAACAGACCTTGGTGTATCACTGCAAGAAACAATGGGTCGCCAATAATTCAGAATTTGTGGGAGAAAAAAAAAAAATTAGGCCAGACAACTTTTATAGGGGTTGGTGGGCAAGAAACACCACGGTAAAAGCGATCCAGAGGAAACCGAAAAATTCATAAGCACAAGGAACTTATGAACAAGACTGATCTGGTAAAGCCTTAGTGTTTTACCTGATTGAAAAATTCCTCGTTCCACTTCTAAGAAATACTTTGTCATCCATTCCAATTAGCTTTAAGTGTGTAATTTACATTTTTCCATGACCATGCTTAAGCTAATCAGTATTAATAAGAAAAGGTCCCAGCCTGAACACACAGCGACCTTCCTGTCTATCGTAACATTTTGGTTAACATATCTACTTCCTCCTCGCAGAAAGCAACCAGGAAGTGTTTGTCTGAAAGAATACAACTGCCATGTGTATTTACTAAGCTGCGTCAGTCCACTGACTTCAGTGAGATGGGCCCATGGTACCCATCTTGACCTTTCCACAGTGAGTGAAATATAATATGTGAAAGAATTCACATGGAGATTATCTTTAGGGAACCCCGAAAATACTTCTCACATAAAACGATGAATTTTAACCTCACCTCTAAGTTGGTATTTCGGGGGGGGGAGGGAGGGAACTGATGCACACTGAGAACCATTCTAATCCCTAAGTAGAAGCTTGTTGCAATGAAAACTTCACTGCCCTTTAAAGCCTTGGCATATATCCACAGTTTCCAGGCTCTTTTCTAAAACTAACAAGGACATTTTATGCAGTGAGTGTAAATAGCAGTCCACTCAATTAAACTGCTCATGTAAGGAATATATTTGTATTTACTGCAGTGACTGACATTGATCCTTTATTTCATTTTCCACGGAAACAGCTGCTCACTAATTTCACCAGCATTAAATGTTACTACTCAAAGACAGTAGCTCACAGTCCTGTCCAAATGATAGCCTGACATCTGTAAACAAATCCTACTGTCCTCTCATACCTGCATACAGAGACAACTGGGCACACAATGGGAGTCACCTCTACCTCACACGGAGTGAGGGAGGACCATCTCTCTCAGTAATGCAGTGTAGCTCCCTTAACCCACTAGTGGGATATGTCTTTTTTAATGCTTTAAGCATACAGAATCTCCATAAGGAAGGAAAAAAACCTTGGCTATTGGTGGCAGATGACTCTCAGAAGTTCTAGAGTCACACGTCTGAGCAAAACGAGCTAACTAGTATGACATGTCATATCCACCATTAGTGTTCTTTTTTCTACTAATCTGCTTAACATTTTGAATAGTCCAACTAGTCCAGACCACGCTTTTATCAATATTGTATATATAGTTCCAATTTACCCTGAACTGGGACAGATACCACCTTTTAATGCTTCTGAGCATAAATACAGCCCTGTTCTGGTTCTCATTTGAATTTGCCCATCAGCAGACCTAAAACATGCACAGAATTGGTTACTACCCCCAGCTTCAGACAAAAGAAAGCAGTTTACAATAACCACTGAGTTCTCTTTGCTTGCAGTTTGCTGTCACCACATGCTTTATTTATAGTAGGCCTGAAATAAATACTGCAGGATCAGCCATCTTTTGGTGCTGCACGAAAGAGGAAAGCTATTAAATATTTACCGTAAGTCTCTCATAGCCTTGCCTCTGACACTTTCCCTTTCAGTAGAGAAAAGAATTATTTAGCTCATGATTTTCCAGCAAAAGACAGTCAATTGTGACTGCCTGGAAGTGAAGGGCAGCATCACTGGCATGCCCTGGGAGGGGGACGTTTTGTCACTGTGCACCAGGCACAGAAGTCTCCACCTCCTCTGCTCCTCTCCAGCAGCACAGAGTGACGCCGAAGTGGAGCCTTGGAGTGACACAGGAATGTTTGTGCCAGCAGAATGAGGCACACTCATGTTACAGCACTTTCCAAAACTAAGCCAGTACATTCGGTGAATCCTTTCCAAGGAGGCTGATCAGATTACTTGAGTTAAGATCAAATGAATGTTGTGGATGCTCCAGTGAAACATGTTGACAAATAATGCTGCTCTCTTGTGCATTGCACTTACTCTGCATTTAAAAAAGAAACCCACTTGTATGAAATAAAAATAGACTTTGCATGCATTTTGTTTTTCACTGTGAACTGAATGCTGCAGAACCCAACGTTTATGGCCTAATATCTGTGGGACAGGCAGACAGCTAAAGATGAACTTTGACTGGCCTAGAATTAAAATGCCTGAGGGCAGCTGTGTAGCTCAAGTAACTGATTAGAAACTGATACTGAAAAATGACTGAGAACTGAACTGCAGGAGGTCACAAAAAGACTAAAAGCAAAGCAATGTCTGTTCCCACCCCAAACCCGGCCATTATAGAGTATGATCACAGCCTTCCATAGGATGGTCCAGCAGAACTAGCACCAATCCCCCCTCAGCACACCTAGAGCAATACAGGTTTCTAAGGAATAAGCTGCATCTATAGAGGCATGTAATGCTTTATAATATCAGCCTGGTTTGCCTGAGCACTTCATGGCAGTTCTGCTGAGTAATAGTGCACAGTGCCCAAGACATTTCTTTCCTTCTCCTCTCACTCCCGCGCTCTTTTCTTCAGCAAAAAAGAATTCACTTCCTAGATGTACTTTGTCCTCTAAACTTCAGGAAGCAGTGCTAGTCTGGAGGGTCCCATACATTCCCACAACACTGGATGACAGGTCCCTTTCTCCAGGCATGGTCCAAATACTTCAATTCCCTGGCACTTGCCTGTCTGCATCCTTTAGCTTCCCAAAAGCAGCAAAAGGAGGCACACTGCAGGCTCTAGAGAAATAGGCAGCCAGACAGTGCAGCTCAAGCAACTAACAAGTTCTGGCTGCCTGATCAAACCTCTAGCACAGCTGGCAAGACTTCCTCTAATTTTTTGCGTTAATGTGAAAACATAGCATGGGTGAGGTGGTAAGAACAAATTTAAGAGGGAGTTTAGGGAAGGAAGCTGTCAGAAAAAACTTGACATCCACAAACTCCTGAACCCATGACTGAAACATGGAGAACTCCACTCAGGTCAGCACTGAACATTCATGGAAGAGCTATTTTAGTGTACCTTAAACAGTGCAGGTGGCACTTGATTTAAAACTGAATTAATACAGCCGGGGAATCACAGAATCCCATTGTTTAGGCAGGCAAGTAGGAATGGGGGCTCTTAACACTTCCTTTTTTTCTGTGTTGGATGTCTTGCAGTTGGATGTCCTGCACAAGTGCTGACACCATGTACAGGTTTTCTTGACAGCCAAGTTAAAACAATAACCAGTTCCCCACCCTGAAAAAAGCCCACAGGGAACTGAAGTGTTATAATAAAAATGAGTAGCAGCAAACACTGTCTTAACTGTCAGGTTATAAACAATGCTCATGAAACCTTCATGGCCACAATCAATAAACGGAAAGGCCATCGCTCTTGAGAGCCAAGAACCATTAGAAAAATAAAAAGCTTTCTATCTCGGAGCATTTACGTCGAGATTTCACATTCCACCGCTTCTTCTACGGCCTTACAGATTAAACAAGCAAGATCAGGCCTACTTCCAGTGCTGCAACAGAGAAACCAAGCCACAGATTGCCTGGTAAGGCATTCCATGACCTTGAAATATATTCTGTAGAGCCATGTGACTACTTCACATACATGTCCAATATCATCACAATTTAGAGCTTAAGTTTTCCTATCACAACAGTCAATCTCCTAATGCACATACGTGCCTTTTCCATTTGAAAGGATTTCCAGTGTTTCCAAACTTTTATACAAATAGGATAAGCGAGCACTTCCATCTCTGTGCTCTTTATGGCAACTAGGGCTGTTTTTCCATAGTAGTAGAACATTCCGCTCCAGTTTCATTGCTGCAAGCCACGTCTAAAAAAAGTCAAAGTGATCTCTTAGCACAGTCATTTTCCTGGTAACCAAGTCCCAGGAGATTTTGCCTCTCTTCTGTCTTGTTCTTATTTGGTTGAAGGTTACTATCCCTTGTCACTGCTACCTTATTCTTCATGTTAACTGTTATTCTTTTCATCAATCCAATATTTGTAAAATTTTTTGTTGAAAAAAGTATATTGCATTGTAAATTTTGGGCACGTGACTAAACTGACATACTTTTTGTCCTTAGGTAAATTAACCCATTAGTGTCCAGGGAAAAAAGTATTTTTTAAGGCAAGATTAATATAACTTCCTGAATATAGTGGAGATGCCTTTTGTTCAAGACATTGGATCTTTAATAGGGTTGGCCAAGATCACTTGCTGCTAGGGTTTATCCTGTATAAATACTGAATTGTGCAAAGCAAAAGCCAGCTTAATGCCTCTGAGCTCAACTTTTTGAATAGCCCCTAGTCATCTAAGAAAAACACTATTAAAAAAAATTACTTCTCAGTCTTTGTCATTGGTTTTTCCCACTGAAGCTGAATGGGTCACCAAGGCAAACAAATGGCTCACATCATAAAGCAGCTGAAGAGGAGAGCCCATTAATTGTATAAATTCAGAGCAAAAATATGATCTGAGAAAGTTTTCATTTGCCAAAAAAAGCCGTTTTATGATCTATTAATGTTTACTAGTATTTCATTTTACTTTATGCCATTTTCCTTCTTTTCAAAATGGATTGTAGCTCATCCACATCTATTATCTATGCAAGCATATTTTAGTCTGTGGAACAATCCATTAATGCTTTCTTTGGTTGTTCATTGTCCATATAACTTGAGCATCTGAATTATATATTATTGTTTTGAAACCAAAAGACAAGGCAAGCCTTAACAAAATAGAAGAAACAATAAATAGAGATGAAAACAATTAATAGTGGTACTTCCACTAGTTTTCTTTCTATTTTTTTCTTAATGATGTGGCCACTCTAGAATTGCTGGTGATGTAGTTTAGAAGTCAGCAAATAAAAAAGCCCAGTGATTACTCAAATGAAATACCTCTGGCAACACTTGATCAAAATGACTGTTTTAAGTGACTTGTCTCTGTGATACGTATTAGGATAATCTGGATTTGTTAGACACAAATTTGGAAATCTTTCTTCTGTGTCTTTGGAGAGTTGTAATTTTAAATACCAGGCCATATAGGCAGACACTGGACAACTTTTCAGGTTCAATATTCAGGAGAATTAATACCAAATGTGCAACAACACAAAGCACAATAAGAAATGTTTTCTCTCTATGCAAAACCACGAAGATCCAACAGAAAGGCAGACAGAAGTTCTAAAACAATCAGAAAGGATTTTCCTTAACTTTCACATACAAAATAATCCAGAACAATGTAAATCTTTTTAAAAAGAAATACATATATTTGTAATAACACTAGCACTCAGAGTGAAGAAAAAAGAAGCTGGAGTGGGTGACAAGATGAGAGTTCAACTACATGCACCAAGGTAGTTATTTTCTACTCTATCTGGAACACTCAAAGACAAAAGTTAAAGCCTTGGGGGAAAATCAGCCATACATTTTGCTTTATAGTACCCTGTCCTGTCTTGGAAACCTCATCTAAACTTCTTACTCTTTAGCTTTTAGTCTGTTCCTGATACTGATTATCTCTACTGCACATTCGTGTATGAGATTCTTTGGTATATTCTCAGAAATTGTACTTCCACATTAAAGTCTGCTTCCTGTACTTGTCTTTGCCTACTCTGCACAAAAATTATCTTCTTCAACAAAAATTATCTTCTTCACAACATAATAAAACTAGCAGCTACCTCGCTTTCTATAATTATGGAGCTTTAAATATTAATGCATTTATGACAGAAATCCTCTGTGCAAGGTTATCTAACTTGAGAATAAGTTTCCTTGGAAGCAACATTAACCAGAAAAACGTTAAAAGACCAATTAACTGCTTTCTAAATGGCAAGGCAACTTTTATCACATCTCTATGATAAAACCTGCCCTCTCCATGTTCTACTGCCTCCCTTTCCTGCACTTGGGCTACACCTTTCTTATTCAGTCAGATGCAGGGCTCTTTCAAACTCACAGGTGCCAGACCATTAGCACAAGTTCTCGGCCTGCTGCGACTATTCTTCCTGGGAATGACAGGTTCCTCCCATGCACTCATAACACTTGTTTGTTGTTTCTAGAAAAGTCGTTCATAAACCAAACCAAACTGTGTTGCCCACATGAGAATAACCAAAGAAACATCACATTTGTATTTATTTAACAGAAGCTTGAAAGGGTATGAGATTAGACCTGTATTCAATAGCCTAAATCCCACACAGATACACTCATTATAACCATTCCATTTCTATAGGAATCCATGCTGACTTCTACAAGAATCAGAGCAGATTTTGGCTTTCTAGCCAAATCGTATCTGTGCCATGAGCACTTCAAATAAATCTAACAGACAGAGATAAAACACTTGCAACCTTTAGTCACGAGTTTCATAGGCTGTCCTCAGGAATGCAAAGAGTTTAAGTTATACCAACATACTTCTGAAGAGTGAGGCTCAGGTTGTGGCTGGCTGATTTGATCTTGTTCTGGGCCTCCAGGTGGGTCATGCTATCAGTGTTGACTCCATCAATGGCCACGACAAGGTCCCCCTGGTTCATCTGTGACTGTGATGCCTTGCTGCCCGGGGTGATCTGTGTGGAAAAAGATAAAAGAAAACGTCTTATCCTGATAAGTCATTCTGTATCCAAAACAGTTGAAGAATTCGCCCAGAATTATAGTACAGAATAGATACAGCAAAAACTACACTAACAGATACAACAGTAGTTGTATCCATTACTGTATGAGTGAAAAATCAAAATTTATGGAAATTAGACAAATCAAAGTTAATTCACACTTCTGCAAAGGTCCAAGACACCATCTACTTGCTGTTACTTCCATTTTGAGAGGTTAAGCCTGATGTAGTGGGCTTACCTATTACCACTATCTCAAGGGGATAATTATCTCTATGTACATAGCAGCAGTATATAGAGACATTACTCAGAAGCAGAAAACTAATGAACCACTATCCACTGCATGATTTTATTGTATTTTTCCTCCTAAAAGCCATTTTCCTCAAATTAATTCATTTTATTGAGGGGACAGAAAATGAATGCATGTGAGGGGCCTTGGGCACGCTTTGTTTCTTTTATAGCAAGCTTTAGAGGAAATCATTCCGCTTAACCTTATCCATATACAACGGCAGCTCCATTACCAACACAGATTGCTACGTACCCATCTCATCAACCTGCTGGACCTCACACTCCAAAGACCAGCACTCTTAGAAATAAGAAGCCACAGTGCTGCAACCACAAACCCAACTACTGACACAACAGTTCAGAAGTTCTGTTTGTTCACGATGGCAACACATTTTGTTAGCTCCAAGTAGCTTGTGAACTGCATCTTCTCTGAATGGACCGCACCCTGAGCTCAATTTTTACAGCCCTCTCAGCTTCCATATGGATGACATTGGAACAGTACTAAACCAGAAAAGCCTTCATATACCATCAGACAGACAAATTTTAGTGATCACACCAGAGCTGTCCTCTTCTTTCAGCACCCAGTACATAAAGAGCACAGATGTAAGCTATAGGTCTTTGCTCTTATTTTTAGAGACTCACTTCCTTACATTCCTCATTAAAAAACCCAAGGATAATCTAAAATACTACAACAAAGGCTGCATTCAGAAATTCTTTTCCTTCAGTACAGTGAACATAAAAGAAAGATGTGTTTGGTTATGAGCCAAAACTCCCCTGTGAATTCAGCCAGGCTGAAACCATGAAGTTAAATTTCTAGGGAAACCAAAACCCAACACAAATTCAAACACTTCTAAATGTTAAGTAAAAGTCCTTAACTTGCCTTCCTTAATACAACCTCAAAACGCTTACAAATATATACATACTCAAAAAAACCCTCCATCCAAAACAATTCACAAGACTGCTTGTTTATGCCCTTTACTGGCAAAGACAAATAAGCAAAAAACAGGAAAAAACCCTTTTTTAATACACTGTTAAAGGTGCTTTAAATTGAGGCCAGAAGTCCAACTGACAGTGCAGTCTGACAGCGGGAGGCGTCAGTTCACCAGAACATTAGCTCTAATGTCAGAGTGCTAGCATACACAGCAGCCTGGATACTCAGACTACTTAAAAATAAAGATTACTTTGGAATTAGGCACTGTAAGTAATTCCCAGAATTGATTCGACTGGAAGAGACAAGTTTTAATACCTTTTCAATTGAGATAAAAGCAATGAATTCTATGTTATCTGAGTGAAGGACAGCCACAGATACAATGTTCTCATGCCAGTAGAACAGACTGATAATGGCAGTACTGTTCCTCAATGTATTTTCCTGGTGTTAAGGAATCCAGGGATGGGGGGAATATTTTATGGTAGTTTCAAAGACAGAGTTTTATTCCACAGTCTAATGCATCTCACAGAAAAAAAAAATCAATAAAACCAAAAAATTTCATGTTACATGCATAGTTTTCCTAACCTGTTATGCAAACATTAGCTTCTACGCATTTTATTAACATGCATTGTGCCAAGTACGCAGAATCCAGAAGCCTACAAAGGATATGGATTATTTGTACACCCACATGAACTTGTATAGTTACTCAAAGATCCTTCCCTGCTCAGTTCCCCAAACATGTCGAGAAACAGAATCTGCAATAGAATAAAAGGTAAGGAAAGGGCAAAAAGTGAACCAAAGCCAAACTCAGACAAATGTGTCAGTAAGACTTGAATTCATCAAGTAGGACACTTCAGCCCTTCTCAAATTATCCTTTTTTAAATAAATAATCTTCACACATCACTTTTCTAAGATATTACTTTTTACCTCCTCATGAAACATACAAGTTCTTGCCACAGAATATTAACTGTGATGCTGGTTCCAAATTCTGGGACACTCTCCCCCATATACACCTTTTCTTGTCAAAAACAAAGACTTTTGGTTTTTGAACATCAATCCAGTTACTGAAAGTCAAACGTCTGCCCTAATTTGGGTATTCTTACTTAACACATATCTCTCCTTCTCCTCCCCAGTGATGCCTCAAACAAAATAAGCCCAGAGAAGCAGAGCTTCTACAGAAAGGATAAAGCACTCTAGACCTGGGACTAATTTAACACAGCTGTAACAAACTGACTTCCCTCTCACCTTCTCTGACTTCTGCTTTTAGCAGTCCCACATGTAAATGCTATACCTTAAAATAAAGACATGGCAACTATAACTCTCGTAGAATTAGAGACAATTTAGAGGGAGGGGATGGTTGTAATGAGTGACCTAATTTCACTTCTTCTAGTGGGACATTTTCTGCCTTTTAGAAACACTACCTAAATGAAAAACATTCATCACAAGAATCTCTCAAACAAAAAGTCCTCAGTAACTCTGAATTTGTGATTCACATGACTTTCTAACTATGGCCATTGCAACACCGTTTCTGAGGCAAAGAGCTCCAGGAGAACCATACTGTGAAAGACAAGGAAACAGTCTCAATCACGGCTCAGTCAGTATTTAAAAACGAAATGAAAGGGATTCAACTTCTTCAACTAAGTATAAGGGTAGCAAATTCTGGGCAGGATTCTTTCATACAAGTCTATTTTTTCAATTCCCATTTCAGGGGACAGCACTCCACTGACATCACTTTACCTCTAAAATTCAGCTTATCCTTACTTCATAGACAGCAAGACTCACAATTATAAAAGATGGATGTAATTATTGTATCTGCAATTCAGACAAGTAGTATCAGGAAAGAATAACTACTTCTCATGGTCTTCCCACTGGTTAAAAGCACGCTAGATTATTTGGTCCTGTAGCATTTTATATAGAAGGCATTATTAAAGACTGGATGCATAATCCATATGAAAAAATGAAAATCAAAGTACAAAATTACATGTATTTTAGTTAGAACCTGAGAGACATCTCTGTGAGAGTTCCAAGTGAAGCCACAACATGCATTTACAGCAGACATCGAGAACAGCCAGTAATTGTTGTGAACAAAATACCAGTGTACAGATGGAGATACAGGGCAGACAGATCTGAAGCGTCAAGGCACATTCAAGACTATCTTGTTCCCATTTTTAAAGATCCAGCTGAAAGGAATGGAATGCAAAGTGTTTATCTTTTATCTGTTGGTATTTTCCTTTGAAAATTCATCTCTGATCTACTAAAACATTTACTAAATATAATCACAGAGAACAGCTCACTGTGTCTTTGTAAAATCTTTGGTAAATATTTTCTATTTAAAAATATTTTTTGAGAATATTTTTGAAGGACAAATGTTAATTAAACCTTAGAATTAGACTGGAAATCCAGATCTGTTGACACAGCAAATTCTAGTTCGCCCTTAGCTCAGCCTCTTTTCTATTAACTGAAGTAACAAATGTAGAGAAATATAGCACTGTCAAGGATAAAAATGCATTTTTCAATTTGACCACCAATCTTTTTTTTTCCTAAAACAAATCTCTGGGCAAGATCTTGGCAGAACGATTTCAGAAAACCTTTCTAATAGCCTTAACTTACTTGCTCTGGATTACAACATAGCTTTCAGTTGCTAGGTGCTGCAAATGCCTTTATTTAATGCTACAGCAACACGTTCATCAGAGTTTCAGGGTACAGCTATTTCTGTCATTTCTGATTTACAAAATCCAATCCAGGGTACCACCAACAGATCTAATTTTAATAGTATTTCTTTAGTGCCTCAAGCCCAAGCACAGATTTCATTTTGAAAAGCCAAACATCTCACCTCTCTCAGAAGAGCAAAGGAATATGTGCTGCTTCAGAGACGTGAATTTTCAGCCCTCACAAATTTCCTACAAGACAGACATCTGACTTCCAACACCCTCAGCTTAAACCAAGTTGGCAGGCTGGAAGTATCACATGTTACTTTCAACACACTACAGAGAATTCTTACTACGCTGTGTTGTGAGCGGATCTGTACGCTGGGTGAATATATAGCACCACAGTGACAGCTGTGCCCTAAAAAAACTCATCTGCACGGGGTTCACAGTAAATACTACTTAGCAGGAGCTCTGGGAGGCAGTGTACAAAGAGCAGCTGCTGCACCACCTTGAGAACTGCACATGTTCCCAGCCAAGCCCCCTCAGCTCCACTCCAAAGGGGAGAGATAGGGATCAGGCAGCATTTGAGTGGATGAGTGTTCAAATACTAACGAGAATGCTTGTATAAACAGACGGATGGGCACAGTTTTCCTACCCCCAAGGAACTCCTAATTTACAAGGCAGACAAAAATACATAGGAAGGCCTACACAAATGAGAAGCTGTTAATATAGTGACCTGCAGCATTAGCCAGGGCCTCTTCTTTTTCCAGCTCTTTAGCTATGCCTGACTCCATCCTGACCTCAACCTCAAAATCAACAATTTATATTTTCTGTTTCTCATTTAAGAACAACATTTGAGAGAATCAGATATTCACTAGCACTAGAAATGTGCAAAAGCACAGGGAATGAATGCCCTCTCCTCTTTAAGATCTCTGGAACAGAAGAAATAATTAAAAGAAAATATTCTTTTCCATAATCAGAAAATCAGAGATTATAATGTGTTCTTACAAGAAAAGGATTAGACAGAGACTAAGGAACACTAGAAAACACAGTATGTTTCTGCTACAGAGAAAACAGCATTTAAATCTCCCTTCATTATATTTATGCAAGTGGTTTTTTGCACAGAAGCTTCCAGCAAACTTCCAGAGTCATTCTAAGCTCTGAGGCTCTAAGTGCCTGCAAAACTTCCTCGCTTTATACACAGGATAGTGAAAGGACAGATATGCTCTGAAACCCCACCGCAGAACAGTTGCTGAATGCCCATATAAATCCAAGTAGTTATCTCAAGACCAGAGACATCTCTTCTTCTCCCATGGTAAGAAAGTTAATTGAGGAAATTTATATTATCCTTTCCTAAATGAGTCACTTTCCATCCCTGTCCCCACAATAAACGTGTTACAGCTCCAAAGGGAAAATCATGGTTTTTCTTAGAAAACAGAAGTCAATTTTGGACAAGAAAAAACTGCAAAGAAAATGAATAAAACCCACTGGGATAAGTAATCAGACAGAAATTGACCATTTCATTTGACACATTGCCAGAAGGCACAAAACATAAACCAGGGAAGAAATAGCTAGATAACCTATACCACAAAGCAAGCATCCTATTGCTTTTATACCTTTCTGTATCAGACAGGAGAGCTGAGCAAGACCAATTAAATGTCAAGACTGTAGGAAACCTGACACTAAAGTCCTTGTATGTATCACTAACCAAACCTAAATAAATTTCCATTTTGCAGCTACCATTTGCCTGAACAATATGTCTCGTTGTTTTCAATCCACTATTGGGCTTTAAGGGTTTTTTTTCTCCTTTCTGTGGTGTTTCTTTTGTTGCTTTGGTTTTTTTCTTTCTGTTTTTAATAAGACACCAAGACCTGCCTTAAATGAACACACATGGCATGTGCAAAATATGCCACTGACACCTTGAAGAGATTCCTTCTATACTAAACAGAGCTGTGCTGGCAAGCTGCAAAGACACTCTGAAGTGGCCTCTCAGACTCTGCTTCGTCTGTAGCGAGGAAGGGAGATTACAATACATGTGAGAACACCCAAAATAGCTCTAATCTACCTCTCTCGGGTACCAGGAATCACAACGCCACAGCAGCACACAGATTTTTGTGGGATGAACCGTTAAGCACTTCCAACTCAGGACACCCTGTGCTGAAATCTGTACTCCAGCAGCAGAAGGGCTAGGGGCACTCAGGCTAGCCAGCTTACCTCCGTCTCCGGAGTGCCAAGCCAGGCTGGAATGATGCCACCTCAATTAACACCAAACACTTCCCTTACACTTAACAGCACTCACAAGGCTGCTTTGCACGCACAATATATAGTCTCTTCAAGGAAGAACGCAGACAGATAGCCCTTCCTGCCACGCTAACTAGACTCAGGTGATGAAAATAACCCAAATGTAAAAGACTTTCAGCTGTGAAACGAAAGGAAGCATATAGGCAATGCTTAGGGAATTGCCCTAGGCAAGGCTTTGGGGGATGTTTTGAGAGGCAGTGTGACTACACCTGTTCCTATCTGGAAGATCATTTCATTCCCTGCCCCACCTCCACATTGTCTGATGGAAAATTTTTCAATCATTTGTTCAAAAATAAAACAAAGAAATATTCCACAATATTTCCACTTCGCAGATTAGCTCGTTAGAAGCATGAGTACTCTATGTTGCACCAATTATACAGACGATAGTAAAAGAGTGGATGTGGCTTTTTAACAGGATGTGTTGGCATAACTAGGAGGTTACACAGCTCTTTACATCGTGTATGGTATGACTAATAGTAATATCTCTCCTCGCAATCTTTATCCAAATATAGCTGTTAGGTCTATTCAGTCTGTTCTCAGTTAGCATCACACCCTGTGCCAAGGTAGTGTGTGCTGCGCATCTCACAAAAATCTAATGGAAGCAAAGAGGTGAGTCATGTAATGACAAATGTTGATTGTTTTGTTACAACAGGTTTTAAGAAACAAGTGACTGAGTTCTTACTTGGTATCAAGGAGTTTAATAACCTGAATGCAAATCAAAACCAAGAAAATAACTGAGGTACTGATCATCAGTATTCTGGCAGCCCCTCTGTGTGAGCTGATCTGTCAGCTTCCACAGGACAACCCCCTGCAGCAAAGATACACACAGCTTCCAAGCGCCTGCAGGATCAGAACTGCCAAGTTTCTCCAAAGGTTCCCCATACTCTTCCCTGCTTCTCCTCTCCAAATTTGAATTCATTTTAAGGCAGTTGTACAATGTGGGATGTTTCTTTTGTGTTCAAGCAGACAGATCTCAGTCATGAATATTGCCTCCTACATTTTCACAGCTATCAGCTTCTTGAATTCTACATTCTGTGCAGCTTTTGAACCTGCTCACAGAAACACAATTTGTCTTGTCTCCCCCTACATCCATTAGCAAGAAACTGAGGGGTTTATGTCTTTTGCTATTGGCCACT
This sequence comes from Rhagologus leucostigma, assembly GCA_013397725.1. Taxonomy (NCBI): domain Eukaryota; kingdom Metazoa; phylum Chordata; class Aves; order Passeriformes; genus Rhagologus; species Rhagologus leucostigma. The sequence continues at coordinate 2,632,835 of VZTD01001928.1, read as the reverse complement.
ATAGTTAAGATTTTCCTTTTTTCAAGTTCATTCTGCTCAGTGTATCTCATTGTATGTAACTAAGATCACAATGCTTTATAACTTTGAAGGGCTTTTGATTGGTCCAGCAAAAATAAGGCCTGACTAAAAGGGCATTTGAGACAATTCTGAGAGGTTTAGTTTGGCAGTGAGTGCCTGCAGCCACTTCTGATATGAAGCAACTTAAAATAGCTTTGACTTTGACCAAGTCCTGAGGTGCCAGCACAGATACGACTGATGTGTAAGTGACTCTTCTGCTCCTGCACATTTGTAAATTAGGGTACTTATTAAATGGATGAAAGCTTACATTTAATTGTTCCTTAAAATGCATTTGTTTGAGTTCTCTTTGTTTCTGGCTACCAGAATACCAGGGGAGTCATTCTTTCTCTGCTCACTAAAATATGAGCTGCCAGTTTGACACAGCAAACAGCAGTCCTGTCTGTAGACCAGAAGTATTTAGTACTGAGCTCCGTGCTTTGCCTACAGAGGGTAGAACAGTATAGCACACACCAGCTGGCAGCTGGATGCAGAAAGATGAAATGTAACACACGTCCACAGTGAGAGGTGCTGAATCACGACTAAATTTGCAGGAACTGCACTTGGTATCATGCCCTTACTTTCGCATCTAAGGTTTTAGGAGGCCATGGTGCCCGAAGTGAATCTGTTCCAAAGGGAGGGCCCAGCATTAAGCTGCCAGCATGTAGCATCAATGCCTCCTTAAACACTTTTTTTATCCACAAGAGTAACTGTTTTGTACCTGGAGCATTCATCCAAGCTCTGTGAGAGAATAAACAAAAGCACAGGCTTCAAACTTCAGAGAGTGAAGAATTCTTTTTAAGATCAAAGTGAGTAAAACAGAACAGAAGCAAAGTTCCCCTGAGAAAGCGGAATGCCAATTTCTTCTGTAATAGGCTGTATCACGCTTAGTGCATAACACGACATCCCGCCAGGCATCCCAGCAGGATCCCTGGAAATTTAAAGATGTAGCAAGTAAAATAAAATTTTAACACATTTAATAGGTACATAAACTTCTGGATGTTTCAGGAAGCTAGGAAGTTGTAGGGATTGAGAATGTTTCTTTTATCTGTTAAAATATAAAGACTTAAACTTTGTTTTCCTAGCTGTGTTCAGTTGAACACAGAGAGGCCACTTCCCTTGGGAAGCCACAGGAACCACATTTGTTTAACAGGAAGTAATCTGAACGTATTGATATAATCTCAAATCTAAAAGGGAACTCTTGTTATGTTGAAGATTGTTATGTTAAAGTAACACAACCTAAACTTTTAAACAGGAAGGATCTTATTTTTCTTAATTTTCAAAAAGGAAAGCATCTCTGAAGAGGAATGTGGCTATTGCTGAGGACAAGGATTGACCTTTATTGATAGTATGATGATGCCAATGCCAGTTTTGGGCATTTTAACCCATTAAAGTATTGGGTACAGCAATCCCCAGAGATTTCCCACGGAAAGCTTGCGTAGTATAACAACACACTCATATACACAATTTTATTTGATAAAGAACAAACTAGTGACATAGATGGCTTTAGAAGGTAAAAGCATCCCTCTAGGTGAATTTTACATCTATTAACTTTACAATTCTGCCTTGCATAAATGCAGCATCTTCCCACACATTTTTCAGTGGCTTCATTGCACAGAGCAGTATTAAGCTGACAAGTTTTCAAAATGTGATTTTCTGTGGGTTTTTTTGCAAACAGTATTTTCCAGAACTATCCAATAAAAATTTTTTATATGACTTTAGAAAGCCTTCCTGTTTACAGACAAAATAAAATAATAGAAATGAATTGTTGTAACATACTGTCTGTACTGTCTGTAGGTAAAGGCTATTTAAGACTCAAAATTAAAAAAAAAAAATCAAGTTACTAAGATGGAAGAAGTATCATTTATTGAGAAACATACACTAATTTTTGGTTCAGCTACTAATGTTTGTTTAATTTCTGGTCAAAAAGAAGTCAGATCAGTTGGCTGTGCTATACACAAAGGTAACCTAGACTGAAGAGTCTTCTTTCTCCATAGAGTGCTGCTTCATCAGCTCCCCTTCCCAGCCTGCACCATTTTCTAGGGAGAACTGGAAGTAAACATGTTTTACAAAAACATTACACAAAAAACAAAGACATTGTTACGAAAATTTACCGAAAGTCTTCATTAAACACAATTATTTTTTATGAGCCAACACATCCTGAAAAGTACAACTGAAAATACTGCTCAGTTAAGAAAATGCAACATCAAGAAGGGTGTACTGAAATAAGGTTTTAACAGGAATGTCCTGTAAACTTGAGAAGCCATAAGCAGATTTAGAAGAAGGTTATTTAAGAAGAGCTTTAAGAAATTAGAGACTTCAGCTAGGTAGTATTTGCCTATGGTGAATGGCTCTTCATCTAAAGTCAACTTGAATTGGAAGATCCAAACAATGCCACTCACCTCCATTGCACCACATCTTCTATTTTTATGGCCAAGTTTTGGACTGAAACTTGATTCACTAATTCCCAACAACTAGAAGAAAAGCTGTTCTTGGGGAGTTTTCATTCTAGAGAAAGGCAGGAGTCTGTCATCTCATGATTCCTAATTCAGCAGAGCATATGGTTTGAGCAGCTTCAATTATCTTTGGATAAGGTACTGGGTTTTTATTTGTATTTTCTGCAGCCTTGTTTGTGCTGACATGTTTTGAATTCCTCAAGGAGCTACCCAGCACAGGTGTGTGTGGAGGGGGATTCCAGCACGCAAAGCCCATGATCATAACCGGCACTTGAAAGAAGGTATTAAGGCAGGAAGAGAAGCCTGATCCGAGTTTCCTCTCCAGCTGGCATCCTGCTATGGACAGCCCTTCCCTTTCTGTGCTGCTCGCCCTGCTGATTAACAGGTGAGGGTTAGAAAGCTTTCAGTCCTGTTGGGAATGCTAAGACATATCCCATCTTAATGCATCCTTCAATTTTATTTTGTGCTACCTTCCAGAGGCTCCAATTGAAAACATCCATTGTTTTAATTACAGAGAGCAAAGTGGGCACCCGTTAATTGTGAATGAACACTTTCTGCCAAACCAAAAGGCCCCTGCAAAAACCAGCTTGCAGATCTGCCTGTGGTACTGATATTGCTGGTTAGGGATACCCTTACCTGTTAACTTGGGGACCAACATTCCTGCCAATTCCTTTTTGGGTATTCCACATCTTTCTTGTCTTATCTCATCTAGATTTGGTGTACACTACTTACTGGTGCAAGCAGCAATGAGACAGGGTAATATTCTTCTTCCAGAGCATGTATGTTTAAATGGAGTGTTTCACAAGGGCCTTGGAGATGCTGACTATAAATGCTCCCCCAACTCTCACTGTACATTCCTATTTCTTTCAGGTGATTACCTATACTTGGAAATATCAAGTATTTCTACCAGTTTGGGAGCCTGATCAATGGTTTAGAAACTTAGCGTGGCTATTCCAGAAGGAGTTAAACATTCATATCTAATAAATGTTCTTAGGTAACAAAAGTTAGGTGCATAAATTGTGTAAAAATCATCATTAGCCTGCTTGGGATACTTAACTAGGCTTTACAGAGAAGAATATGGTTCTGATTTTTAGTTTAAGATACTCATTCACCCTCAATTCAGAGCATAGCTCCTTAAGGATCATCAGACTGTGTAACTTATGCAGAAGTAACACAATTATTCTGTGGGGTGCCTCACTTCCATTTCAAAGTTGTACTTTTATCTTTAATTTCTTTATTGATAAGTGCAGACATTTTTCTCTGCACGGCAAGCAGAGGCTGTAATGAACTACATACCTAGTCACAATGAGTTTCTAAACTCTGCTTGTCCAAATTAGGAATTTTCCTCTCCTGTTCCAGAGTAAATACGCTAATTAGGATAATCTGGTTGTGTATTTTGTTAAGGAATAAATGTTCACAGGACATCTATTTAAAGCCATGAAAGGAATGCAATCAAGTTCAGAATTTGCCTTAACAGTATTTTCCTTGGCTGCATTAGACACTGACTTCTGCAATGGAGCATGTCAAAATAATTGGTTTGGAAGAGGCAGCAGGAAAGTTGTCATTCGACCAAGAAAGAATTTCAGAAGGTCTAAGGTGGTCTGCCTTTCTGTTTCCAGTTTGTCTTTTTCCCTTCATCTGGCACCAAATGAATTGCTGAACAATGAATTGTGCAGATGAGAAAATATGACAGTTACTTTAATAGGGCTTCCTGCTGCTAGTGAAACCATTATTTGCCTGATACAAATGAGGAATGAAAAGAACACAGAAAAAAGTTAACCCTCCACTTTGATCTCAAATGAGGACTTAGTCAAACTGAAGGACAATGAGCTTCATCACTGTATTTTGCCATCAAGCAAACATCTGAATGACTAAATTAAAGTGACATTTTGGACTGCATAAAGAAAAAATGTCTTTAAAGAAGACTGATGTATTCCCTAATACCAGCAAGAAAATCTCAGATTCAGCCAGAACGATGACTGATGGAATTACGAAGTCCTCTGTTCTAGGCAGTTACATTTACAGTGATATTTTTCAGAGCTGTACACCCACGTGGAAACAAAGTTTGTAGGCATTTTTGAGTTTTAATATGTTGTCAGAGTTTGATCTTGGCCACCCTCTCTAGTTTCATTTTTCATCTGTTTCCTTTTTTTTTTATGTCCTTCCTCCTCTCACAACATCTTGTTCAGTAATCTTGCTTAGTTTCATTAATCACATTCGCAGAGAAAATACTTTAAAACTGTCAGTGCTGAAACTTTGATGCGAGCAACATCAACGCTGTAACAACTACAACGGCAGCAGAAAACATTTCTCCAGGTGAATATGCACCTATTTAACAAACAGGAGGCTTCTACTTCAGATACCAGGAAGCGGAAATAAATGAAAATTAGGAATGCTTGGATGGTTATTGGACAGCTGGGGAGATTCCTGGGGCAGACAAAAGTGCCAAATGGAGCCGTATTAGTAATCTCTCTTTATCCTAGGATGGGTCTTCTATTTATAGAATTATACAGCCCTTGAAGAAACGATAAGATTGCATATGTAAATGATACAGGAGCAACATATGCATTTTACATGAAACTGCCTAATAAAATCCAAAGATGCTCCCAAACTTTTAGTAGACCTATTTCAAATAGTACCACATATTATGTCCATCTGGTTCTCTCAGCTGGTGACAGGCATCTTCTTCTGAATGGCCTTCCTCCCTGCATTTTCGTATCATTTTTGGGACTGAAAGAAATTCATCCTCTACCTTCTGCTTACGCTTTTCATCTATCTCCTACATAAAATCCTCAGAAAAGAACTCCTTAATTCCTGATCATACCAGTCAATCTTCTGGGTCATACCCAGTCCAGCACACATTCAAGTAAAAGGAATTTCTATTTCACACAGTTACATTAACCTCCTATTCTATATCTAGAAAGCAACTATTTCATGATATTATTCTTCAACAGCTATCCAAAGGAAGAACTAGAAAAAGACTCCTATTATTCTCTCTTACACTGAGTTAAGACTGAATTAATTTCATGAGGCATTATGATGCTCATGACTGAACATTCACTACTAGAAACAGCATTTTACCTGCAAAATTTTATCGAACTGGAGAGACTCACAAGGCTGCAGAGGAAAACACAAAGCATGAACAGCAGCTGATATCAAAGCTGTATGCATCAACCACTCAGTGAAAACATAAAAGTAAGCCTAGATTCATCTAGTGGTCTTCTTTAATATGGGACACAACAGTAATTGGAGGAAATTGTCTGGTTTTAAAGAGTGAGGAATCAAAGGCTCTTCCACACATTTTGAGTGCCAAGTGTAACAGGGCCCGGACTTTCCCTGGCTGTGTACTTCAGGGTAATACAAGTATGGAAAATAAAGAATCAGCATGTTTCACAGTGACAAACAAGGCATCGAACAAGATTTTGGGCAAACGACACAGGAGACTGGTATAACTGAATCATGCCAGCATTTAAATGAGTTCCTAATAAAAATACAAATAGGAAAAAGGAAAGAGAAGCTGCAACATAAGAAAAATAGAAAACTTATTTTACAAGTTTCTCGCTATGTCAGAGAAGAACAAGATATTCTCCCCTTCAAAACATCTAAAATCATCTCATCTGCTGCTCTGTGTGAATACCACAGACAAACAGAATTGATATGAAAGCATGGATTTCAAGCTCTATGCTACTTTGCCCTGCAGTCTAGGTAATAATTCTAGCATCTGTTGCAGCCTCTGGGAAAAGATTTGCATTGATAGTGCAGAGGTAAAAGCTCCACAGACAATAAGGTGTTGGTCAAGTCTCTTCGAAGGCCCCTTATCCGTTTTTATCATGCATGACTCTGTAAGAATGTGCAATGCAATCATCCAGAGGGGAAAAAAAGCACTAGGCTGTCAAACTAAGCTTTTGCTGGCTGCAACTCAGATATGACACAAAGCCATGCCCATCTTATGTAAAAATTGATAAGAAGGCTGTGTGCTGTTTATGGTATATCAGCGTGTAATTAGAAAGTCTTGTGCTTGTATCAGGGGGTACATTGATAATCAACTCTCAGGAAAAAACCCAACAAACCCAAACAAAAAAGCAGAACGGAGAACTGAAAGTGTGAATACCAAAAGTGGTTAAACCACTTCGCAGAACCAGAGAACTTCTTCTGTCCTGCCAATACATTAGAAATAAAACTTCAGCAGAGCAAAAGTTTTATGGTCTCAACTCTCCATTACTTTGCACAAATTTATTCTCTTCAGTGCAAATGCAAGTATTTCAGTTTCTCTGTTAATTGCTTTGCAGTACAAATGCCTTGATAACTGCCTGGCAGTGGTAAATCAGAGTGTTCATTTTCACCTCAGGCAAGATATCAATGATTTTGTCTCAAATCACATTTGGAAAACAGAACTTTAATTTACAATAAAGTTCCAAAAGCTCTTCTACTCCCTCTATAGTTTTATGTTCATGTTGGTTTTACGACTACGGAAGTAAAATTAAGGATGGCAGGCAGCCTGGCGCTCCCATCCCAAAAAGCAACTTTCCTGCTTTTCCTATCAAAATAAGAACCTGTAAGTCCATCTCACCCTTCCACCTGGGAACCCTCTCTAATGACTATGGCTAGGGCCAGAGCAAACACTTCACCAAAGAGACTCACATATAACTTGCCATTTTGTAAAGTCAGTGTGCAACACACCTTCCTCTTCACACCAGAGTCGTCTTCTGCTCCAGTGCAGACACTCAAAGCACACTCTCTTTGCAACTTCTGAATGACATCTAAGTGTAAATCACAGAAATTAAAGTTTGAAGTTGCCTGTGTTGGCAGAATGCAGACAACCAGCCCATGTTAGTGGCAGAAAGTCAGAAGAATGGTCCACAGGATCAAAAGTATCTATCTACATTTGTCTGTAGTTCAATTAAGCAACTCCTTGTGATGACAAACCTATGGAGCATAGAGATCCATTAAAAAAATGTATACCTATAATGGATGTAGGAGAGACTAAATTTCAGAGTTGTACACTTATCTCACTGGGAAGAAAGGACGATACAGAACTTTCTGAAGTAAACATGAATCAATACTAAGAAAATAATTTTTTCCCCCTTAAAACCTTTCATTCCCTTTCTAACTTTCTGTAATAAACAGAACAATCAACTGGGAAACATCATCCATGTGTCGACAGTGCACACTCTCAAATCCAGTCATAATATGCTAATATGCCAAAGAGCCTGGTGGATCTGTATGTTTTTGAATAAGCTATAGATACAGTATTTATCAGGGCATAGTGCACAGTAATGTTACAATATACCATTTTGTTAACCCATCATCTAAATTGTGTTGGTACTGATAACAGAAAAAGTTTATTTTTAGTATAAACTTTTATCTTAAGCTATGATAGTATTTTCAATATTTAGTAATACAGATTGATGTTGCTGCAGCCTGACTTACGAGTATTCAATACAACAGCACTTACTGATATATTGACTGTCTTCAGTATTTTTTTAGAAGTGGAGTTTATTTGTCACAGAAATTGTTCTGCCTTGCTAGAAAGTACTCCTCTGGGTGGCCTATGCTTTTCTACATGGCCCTGTTCATGAAGGGCACTAATCCATACTATTACATGTACAAAATGCCAATTAATTCTCCCTTACGAGTTATGATAAATGATTATTTTAGGGTGGAGCTATACATTTTCCAAAGAGTCTTTATCACAGCTATGTTGACAGGACTTTAAGTATGGTGGTATGCTTAGTACTCCCCTGAAGTAGCTGAAGTATGTGCCACAGCAGGTGCCACAAGCAGAACATAGATTTGCTTTGACATTAAAACATAAGGTACAGAAAGAGTGCGGGGCTGTTTGATGGATTTATAAAAGCATATGTCGTGAATGGTTTGGAAAAGTGGAGCCTTCGAGGTATAGCACTAGAGTCAAAGCTAACTCAATTTGAAGAAATCCTGCCTCATAACAGCAACAGTTCTTCATGATGGTCAGGGTATCTGTCATTAAAGAAACATTTTGACACCTCTAAGGAAAAGCTCACTGAAGTGTAACCTCTTGGGGACAGTAAGACCAAAATATTAAAACATGCTCTTTGAGCTTTATGAGATACATTTCTTCCAAAGAACTGTAAAAATTATACTTGCATCTGTTTTACAAAATAGAAAACATAGCTTACATTCCTTTCCCATTCTTGACAATGCCCTCTTTGTAAAAACATAAATCTTGAATTTTTGCACCAACTCCCAGTGTCACAGGATGTCAGTAATCAATGTACTTTTAGCCCTCCAGGCACAAAGTGGCACAGAAGTGACAGCTTTTACCAATCAAAGCATCTCTCTGCATTTATGACTTTATGTCCCCAACCTAGACTGACCAATTCACTCCCACAAAGCAGAAGATGGAAAGCCCCTCCTCAATAGCCACAGCTAAACCTCTCTGCCAACACACACACACTTCTTGCATCCACAAGCCGACATTTGCTCCTCTGCTTTCCACAATCAATGTGAAAATGTCAGTGTGGTTGTGATGTCTGCAAAGTTTCTCCTACAAAAATTTGCTCACAGTACCTAGTAGATTTGGCCTTTGCAATGTCATTCTACAAAGACATTGATTATTCCTTTACTAATACCCCAACAATGATAGAGTATTTAGTTTTCATTTTCTTGATCTATCTGCAAAATCAATTTTTGCTTTCTGTATGAATTAAGGTCACAGATAACCTACAAAAATTAGGTGAAATATCTAACCAGTCTGCTTGATAGTCAGTTTAAGGACTTGAGGTGTGCCAAAACCGTAGCTAAAATTAAAGATCTGTGAAAAATAATGGAATCATCCCAAATGCCACTAGGAAAGCAGCCTAGGCAGTGTATACATTTCCTAGATCAGTCCTAAAATATTTACACAGCCAGAAAACCTCAACCTCTCTCTCATACTGAAAAAAGCCAGAGCTAGATTTCCAGATATTAGAAAAAAATTACATTCTCCAGTGCGCAGTCTCCTTAATGGAGTTATATTAATTTTTCCAGCTAAAAATATTACCCTTAGTGACTGTAGAATTTCTCTTACAGAAGAATTTTAACATTATGTTAAATAGGATGGCTCCCGAGCTCTTTTTATACACAAGTGATTGAGAACAGAGGTACTATCCTTCAACTCATAAGGCTCTCTTGACAAGTATATTCCCCTGCAACTTCACAGAACCAGTGGAATTATACCAGGAATAAATCTGTTCCAGTATCTTCAGTTACTCTATTTGGAAACCAGTCATTTGCCTGACCTTCAGAGCAATGCTAAAAACAGAGTTTGTCTGTCATCAAGAGCCAGTGAGATTTCAGATAAAACAGAAGTCATGGCTCCTGCAATGAAATTCCAAGAGCGTCCATCAAAGGCTTGCCAACAATAGCATCTCACTCAGTCAAGACTTTCATACTTTGATAAAACTAGGAGAGAGGGGGAAGAGGATATTTGACATTGGGAATTGGGCATGTCACAGCAACTCAGTTCTCAGTCTCAAGTATACAAATCCAAAAGAATTCTTTAATTATATTCTCCCAAAACTTGTGAGTTGAATAGCTTTGGTTCTTTAAAGGTCCAATAATTTCTCACTCTATTGACAACTTACTTTTTGGGGTTTTTTAGTTGGTTGTGAGGTTTTTTTTACCCCTCTGGGGGAACATTCCTTCCAACTACCAGCACCACAATATATTTAAAATAACATACAGAGCAACATAAAATGAATCAGGTCTATTCTAAACATCAGCGTAAACACTGTGAGCAAGCACTGAAGTGGAAGCAGGACTATTTATTCTCCAACTTCCTTGTTTAAATAACAATAGATTAATCTTGTGTTCACTAGAATAAAAGGACTGTTATAGAAGGACAATTGCCAGGCAAGATTTCAAACTTCTTCCTTATGGTCTCATGCCAGTATGTAGGCTTACCGTGCTCTCTCTTCTGTCACACTGGCATTTCTCTTGACATTATTTAATCCAAACTTAAATCTCAAAATACCATCCCAGTCCTAGCAGATTATTGCCCAATGCTTTAATAGTGAGAGATGGCGATAGCAAAAATTACCAGTCATTTCCACATGCAACTTAGATATCCATCAGTACACACAACGCTTGCTAACAGCCTCACTACCTCGGGATATATGCTTGCATTCCTAGTATTTGCACAGTTTGTTCAGTCTCGTAGTTCCTTTGGTTTCTACTTGGAGGATATAAACTACTATATATATACGCTGAGACTATGGATAACAGTGAGTTGGAGTGAAGCTAACAAAAAGGATATCATGTAACATGGTCTTCTCCTCTCACAAAATGGACAGTGTATATTTTAATCAAAAAATAAAGTCCTGTCCTAGTCTCTCTCACTGGTCTTTGTAATGAAAGTTAACTATAAAAAACAGATTACGGAGGTGTCGGAGGTAAGAATGGAAAGGAAAAAGACACTTGAAGACAGTATCAAGGATCACAGAAGTGAAAGACATATTTCAAAGTTAAGAGGATGTTAAAATTCATATTATCAATTTTCAAGTGCAACTTATAGGCAGCTCTCTTTGAACACGAGGCCATGGCACTCTCTCTGTTACATTATCTAATTGAATTGAGGACTGTCACAGTGCAACCTACTCGCACTACAAAGTGATACAAGTCACCAGAGGAAGGGAGGAAAGTGTCAAGAGGCAGAGCCAACCAATGGCTATTTGTCCTCGGAATGAAGCTGCACAAAAAGTAAAAAGATACCATCAAAACAGCCCAGATTTTTCTTATTCTGGTATCAAAGCAAGATAAACTGGGCAAAAAGTAATAATGGTGTGAAAAATGACAAAGATATATATATATATATTTTATATACATATGTGTATATATATATCAAGAATATCTGTTCATCACAGGTAAAAAAAAAAAAAAAAGAGAGAGGTTTTTCTTCAGGCCATTTGCATCTGAAGATAAAAGGTCCCAGGCAGTACACACTCAGTAGAGAAAATAGGGAAAACACCTCTTGTGAGCCAAAGAAAAATGAGCTCAACTAAAAATGTACTAAGGACATTGCAAAACACTGCCTTTTTCATCTGTTCTCAGGATTTGATAGCTTTCTATAAAAATATGCTTTCACTTGGTTTTTTTCTTGTTGTTGTTAACAAATAAACCTAGGGATTTGGAGATTTTAATTACTATGACTGCTCAAAAAATATATGAAAATATCCAAATAAATACTAAGAAACAATTAGATGTTTCAACTTCACTTCTGCAAGGGGGTCACCATCATCTCTTTTAAGGTGTTAGAATTTAGCCAGCAAAAAGCTTCTCTTGTGACACACTGAGTAAATTAATTTTTACTGAGTATCCCATTACTGTCATTGCTGTGATGGTGAGAAGATATGAACCGCTTCAAAAGATGGCATGTACCCTTTCATTTTCCAAAAAACTTTGGCAGTTTGAGGGCTTTTCTCAATAGTTCCTGATCCCTATTTTGCTACTGCAAAATTGGGTTGTCTGCAGTGGAAAAAGATAATATTTTAAGGAGTATTTTCTAAACATTTCTCTTGACAGCATTAGTGTATCCAAGGGCAGCAGCACACTGGTGTGGATGTCTGGCACAAATAGTCTCTACTCAGACAGCAGCCAAGATGCTTTATGGGAAGATTGGAACTAAAGACTTCTGGCATCCAGGCCAGAACACTCACTGCGGATGTTCTAAAATTAAACTCCAACCAGGAAAGTTTATTTCTACCTAAACTCTTTATTTACACATTGAACAAAGAGGCTTAACAATCAACTGCATGGTGAGAGCTCTTCCCTGGCCTCCTAAGCTTGGAGATGCATTTAACATTGGAACCCAATCCAGTCTCTGCAAAACCACTGGAGGAGGATCAAGATCTAATGGAGACAAAAGAAGTAATATTGTTTACCAGTCCTTTTAGTGATGCTTCCCTCAGATAAAACTAATCAAAGGTCCAGTTAATAAGGCAAGTAAGTGTTAAATTATAATAAAACCACTCCTTCATGCTGCTTTCTAGTCTATAAAGAGTTTTAATAAAACAAAATATAGAGACCAAATTAAGTATTTGAGCTAAATACTCAGAGTGGCAAGAGATAAAGACATCTACCCATATCATCAAATGGCACGAAACTCGGATCCAGCTTGGAATTCTTTCCCTATGAGAAAGATCAGCATCTCACACTGTACTTATAAAATATAATACTATACAAGAGAGTGTCCTGCTGCCTTTCCAGGTTGTCTTTAGGACACATGAACTCCAGGGAATCGTGGGTGGAATGTATAAAAGATCTTATTGCAGCTGCTGGTACTGCATCTGTTCAAGGGATAAATAAAGCAGCTAAGTTCTAGTTTCGGTTTCATACACTGTCAGTCCCTTGACATGCAAAGAAATTATATACCACCTCCTCATCTTGTCAATCACACTGCAAATATGTGTTCAATATTGTGGAATGGATGATCACTTCTTTTTTGGCCAGGAATGTTCCCACAAGCTGGGAAAACCTCCATGACAAGTCACATACACTGGAAAAAAACCAAAACCACTTCATATTCTTCCAGAAAGTAACCCTGTTCATGTAAATTATAAATCTTTAGACTTCTTCTCATTCTTCCTAGGAAAGAATTGGGTCTAGATACAACTGATGTGAAATTAAAACTGAATTAATTCACAAATTATCTAGACCTTCAAGAAATTTATTCTGTTTTGTTTCCCTCCATCACCACTTAATTCCCATGTTTTGGCACACAGAATTCATGGAAATGCTCTCAATCACAATCTGCTTGTATTTTTATACATATTTTTAAAGAAGAATAATGTGTTTTACTATCTATGCTCAGCATATTTTCTTCAGAGAAAAAGTTGGAGATTACAATCTAAGATGACATTTTGCAGGGTGAGGAACCACTGCTCTGCAGAAACTCAAGCACAGATATGTAGGAGAAGGGAATTGCTGCCGAGCAGGACAAATCGATCCTTCTGTGAACCATAGGATCTGTGGCTGTAAAAGGAGGAAAGTCTCTTCCAGGAATTCTCAATGGAGATATACTCTATTGTCAACACAGAAGTTACATTGGTATTAATTGCAGCTTGGGTTCCTCAACAGAGGTTAGAGAAGACTATTTAATACAGCAACAGATGTAATCAGAGAAACGGGAAACCTCCCAGCTTCACACACAGCAGTCATGAACTTCCATGAGGTACCATATTTAGCCAGCTCTTTCCTGCACATTCTTTCTCTTTCCCTTCACGGCTCTGTAGGACATTGTAACACCTTTTGCAGGGTCTAAAACTTTCACTTTCCAAATACAGTCTTCATCCTTTGCTCCTCCACTCTAACCACACTTAATCTGAACAACATCAAAAGCTGGGAGCAAAGAAAGGATAGCACATTCCGGTGAGGCAGAACGTGGGAATAGAGCCAGGAAAGGATGCATGGAAAGGAGGCCACATAAGCATTCCAGGCATGTGGAAGGAGGAGACAGCAGAGAACAACCTCACATGGAGTGAGGATGAATGCCAAGAGCCATCAGTACTTGTCCTCGCAGCCGGCTGCCACAGCTGAGGCACACAGTCCTCAAGGGTGGCAAAAAGCCTCTCTCAAAAAAGAGGAAAGCTTTGCTATTCCTCAGGGGTGAAACAGCCACACAATTCTGGCACCTCAATAATCTGTTCACCCTTCCCATCAGATGCCAACAGTCTGATACCCACAACTCTGTCCATTCATCCAGAACTACTGAGAACTATATGGCAAACCAGCACACACTTCAATTTTAGAAGTGTTGCCCTGCAAAGCAACAGTACCATGCAGTGGGCAATTAAATAGAGAAGAGACTGTGGTTCAGGTAGATGTGGTTTGTTGCTGTCCACACAACCGACGATGCTCACAGACTGCTGACCACTTTTTGTCATGAAGAAAGCAAAGCACACACGTAATAGAGAGATCCACCCCACCCCATACAGTTGACAAAAGGATTTAATCTTGAATAATTTGTTAGATAATTTAAGCAAAACAGTGAGATAAGAATCTTTTAGACAGGTGTCTTGGGGTGACTCTATCATGTGTATCCCCTATCATGCTCTATGCCCAAAAAGTAATATTNGGGTTTTTTTCCCTTCTTCTCTTCTGAACTGTTTCAACAACATCAGAACACATCAGGAGAATTTTCTCCCCAAGGCCCGGGGGTGGGCCCACGCCCTCACCGACCAGCTCCGAGGAGGAGAGAGACCACACCTACAGAAGGACTCTGAAATCTTCCCAGGTTTCTCTCTATAGCAGGGGTTTTAATCCATTATTTAGCATCATTATCCTTTTCCTGTGTGTTTGTTAAAATAAATAGTTTTTATCGCTTTCACTTTCCTTCGAGGAAAAATTTCCTTTTTTCCCAAACCCTGTGGGGGGAAGGGTGGTTGCAACCTGGTTTTCTCTCAGGGGCTATATTACTAGATTTTGGCCAAACCGGCACAACAGGAAAGGAATTTTGAGACTAGGTTAGGAGGGTACTTGTATTTTACAACTCTTGCCCAAAAAAATTAGCAGAAAGACTATCCATTTATGTCCTACAATACTTAACCTTAGCCAATGCTGATGAAAAAGACCATTTTGCTTTGCCTATTTCTTTTTTAAACACCTGCCATAGTACCAACTGCCCTTAGCCATTTTTGAATCAGCTATGATTAGGTAAGGAGAGAATGCTGACATTCTCAAATAGAACAGGATGGTCCCAGTGACCCCCAGGATCAAGGAACGGCAGCCCAAATTCACCCTAATATGAGGGCATTCTGATTTGGCACTATGTACCAGAATCTGGGGTTACATGTAGTATTTTTGGAGTTTTGGATAAGATATCCCATTCCAGAAGCTTGAGGTAAACGTAACATTGGTTCCAATTCAAAATAGCTTCCTAAGTTACTGGATGCTTTAAATATAGCATGAGAGTCCCACAGAGGCTTCTCAAGAGCGTGCATGGCACCCTAACCACAGGGTGTAGTAAGTACTACAATGCATTGCAAGTAGTTTTATTCATGCCACAGAGACTAATTGTCACGGATGCTGGCTTTAAACTGAGAACCCATAAATTGTTAAAAGTAAGCATGTGCCCTTAAGCCTGTTACTTTTAATAAAAATAAGGGTTTATGTCTGTGTTAGGTATGGCTAAGGAAGAGAGGCATGGAGCCAAAATAGCCCAGAGGCTGGAATTTGGACTCCGAGCAAGGGAAAGGTAGGAATATGGTGAGAGCACGTGAAAGGCTGTGCTCCCCCTAATCCTCAGCTGCCATTGCTACAAATCAAGTGTATTTGGAAGGATTTTGGAGAAAGGTTAAAACCTATTTATGCACCGTGTCCAGGCACTGAACACCTGTGGCATAAATGATCACAACACCAGCTACGCACACGGGAGGTGCAGAAAGTAACCCTACCCTCGTCAGGGGATTTGCATGCCTTTAGGACATTTGGCCCATTTCATCTTCCTAAAAGAAGAGCAAGATCTCACTGACTTTTTGGGAAAATGGCTGCTAACCACCACTACCAAAGAGAGGCGTCGCCTTGTATGAAGCCCATTCAAGATATTATCTAGAGCCATTCGTAAGCTGAAAATGAATTTTTCCAGGGTACCTAATTCCAGGTACTTTCTTCTTTCTATTTATTGTGTGCTCTTTCTCCTGAAAATCTCTTAGAAGAACACCTAAACAGCTTTACATTTGGGGGAAATACTATACTCTTCATGGATCTGAAAAATGGAAGATTTTAGAACTGTTCCCAAAGGATACCCAACAGTAAGGCTGACCTAAGCTTCAGGGCCAGCTTCATATGATCAAGCTTCTATTTCTTTTAGCACCTGAGCTTATGATAGTAGCTAAATAAAATACTTTTTAAAAAAAATAATTATCTGTGCCGTATATTTTGACAGGTGATACCTGTTTGCTTTTAAATATATAACGTGAATTATGGGGCAACACAATGTGCCTGAACAGCACATTTATTGAGATCCTTGTCCTTACTCTGTACCAACAAAAGTGAAATTCTTTATGAATTCCATTTATTAAATATCATAGTATGCTTTTATCAAATTACTATTTAGGAATTTAGACAGTTGTAACAAAAAGCCTATTCTGATATTTTGTTCTCAGGTAACCTTTTTATTAAGGCTTGCTTTACACTAGTACAGAAGAAACAACCCTTTAACATGCTGTATATAGAAACCATTCTTTTTCAATTAGCATTATTCATTTCTACTAGGACACTACTGCTGACATTGCCAGACAATGTTTTAAATTCATTTATTTCCTCAAAACTTGCAGTTGCTATTGGTTTTTACCATGTTCAGCAGAAATGTCCCTCCTTCCTCTCCCCTTCTCAAGATTTTTCAATGGGGACTAATAATTTACCTGCACATTGATCATGTGGCTAATCTTGCAACAAAACTCAGTAGAAAAAAAGAAGAGTATTATCTCATATTACACTGGACATTATTTATATATATTTATATATTATTTATATTATTTATATATCTCATAATACACCGGACTGTATTAGGCATTAAAATGGTAGCACCTCAGGCACCCATGCGCAGAAACTTCTAGTTACACACAAACTGGCTACATGAGATTGTCTTCTCAGCTAACTCCAGGCCACTGTGAAAGCTAGATTATAATGAACACTACTGCATTTTGTACACCACTTTCATACTTCCCCATTGCTAGTTAAGGTTGGTGTTATTTTGTTTTTAAATACCCACATTTTCGATAGTTATAGAACATACACTTTATGCTACTAATTAGACAACAAGATGGGAACTGCTGCTGCTAGTATAGGAAGTTAATGATAGCATATTTGCAGAGCTAATTTCTCTTTGTGTTCCACTGGCTGGAGAACATTTTGCAATAATGTATTCAGAATGGAGATAACGACAGAGATATCTGCTGTGTTATTAAGACAGTCATTTACAGAGTTCAGACATCAGACACTAATAAAAAGTTTTATCTGAAAAAAAGCTTATTGTGCATTTTAATTATAAAGCATTAACAGTTCAGCAGCTTTAAAATCATAATTTAATGGTTACCTCCTGATGTTTACTCGTTCTAAAGGATCTGCAAAATTATTAACTTTAATAATAACTATGTAAATCTGAGGACTTCCTGAAATACTACATCAATTATATTCTCATATAAGTAAACTCTAAGTCAAAGACTGAACAACGTGTCAGACCCCATTATCCAGTTGCCAAGGCACACTGTTAAATGTCAAAACAAGTGAAAAAGGAATATAACTCATTTGAGTGGTGGATCTGTTTCCTTAGGTTAAGAAACCCTTTCCTCCCTCCTCCACAAAACCACAAGAGCTACTGTTAATCTCACTTGTGAACTCAGTTTTTCACCAGTCTTGAGCCCAAGTTTCTCACCACTAACACTGTGTATCTCCTGTTCAAGGGAAGAGTTGCATTTCCCTTTCTTTTGCAGGAAAGAAAGCTGCAAAGTCACTTTATAACTGAGCTGGCAATTGCACAGATCTTATTCAGCCCAGTTATTTCACACACTGAGCTCTTTTCACAGATAATGCCACACAAGTATTGATGACTCAGCTATAATCACACTCCAAATTAAAAAGCACTTAGGAGGCGAAATCAAGAAAGGGCTTCAAACCCATGGGTTATGTATTTTGTGTCAGAAGTCAGAGCAGCAGGTTTGATGATGTAACACCACTTAAACCAGAACCTCAGCTATTACAGGCCGTTACTCACATTTATCTGGCCTATATTCTAACAGGGCGTTATGTTTCTCCTGAAATTCAAAACAGACAGAATTGAAGAACACAGCCTTAAACAGATGATTCCTGCACAGTGTCTGTGCAGAGCACATAATACTCCTTATATACCCCTGACCTTCAGCAGTGGGCTTAGTATTTAGTGATTACTTCAATCACACAAACAGATAAGAGGGGCTGCCTTTGTGTTCCAAGTACCTACTTGAGTTACAGGAGAAATCATTTGACCAAGAGCTGCAGCTAGCTACATGTTCTTCCTGAAAGTTATTTTGTCAAGTACAATACACGCATTCAAATCACATTACGTTATCAGTTTAAATAAAAATTGTAATAAAAGGACTCTTCAACAAATAAACCTGAGTTTAGAGTTACACACAAACTTCAGGGATTTTTCAGAATATTTTCTGCAAGGAAACAAAACAAAACCTTACTTCTATCATGACTGTTTACCCAGAAGGGAAAAATGACCCATCTTGTGCTAGAACTGCTTTGGAAAACAAAATCAGTATTTGCTGAAATCAAATCTTCTCTTAAAGTGTTAGTGGCTCTGGTGAAACATCCACTGGGATTACTCCTCAGACCTGATACAGTATTTTTGGTCAAGAGAAGAACTGTTGTCCAGCTCAGAATAACTAACACCTTACCTCTTAGAGCACCTGCACAGCCACGTTTAAAACTCCGTTTTATTTCATTCAGAACAGAGACTTGAATTGCCTCCCCAGTATCCTGGGATTTTTTGATCTGCAGGTGCCAGAACCCATTCCTCTGGTCCAACAAGTATTATTTAAATGGAATGCAATTACAGAATTTGCACCCCCTCTCCTTGTCTGGCAGAGACATGACACTCGTGTTTGATGAGACATGCAACCTTATCATACAAACGTCCTGTACACTGAACTGCCATTTATAGTACAGATGCTGTGTACTGGAACATCTCAAATACAAAATACCAAATCAGGAGGTTGAGGAGTTACTTGTAGGGCTCAGGCTCACAGAAACACAATCATTCCTGATGGAGCTGTAAACATACCAGAACTGGCTTGCAAATTAGTTTGAAAGCAAACATACCACCTCAAATAACTAGCACTCTCCTATGATACTGAGGTATTTGCATATATAACAAAAAATTGCAGGTAATAAAATTCAGAATGCTGTAACTGCAAATGAGGTGACTGTTACTCAAGAAGTAATCAACAAATTCAACAGATTATCCCAAAGAAATGCTGATGCCCACAGAATAGCTGTTTTATCAAAAAAGTAGATAGTAAAGTTTTGGAGTGTTCTGAAAAGCTGGCCTGGAAGTATTTCATTTCCCTCTCACAAGGAACTATTTTGAGTTAAACTGTAAGAAGACTGGAAGAATCTGAAACTGCTCAGGCATAAGAAATTACTACAGTTTATCTAGGCATAAGACAGTCATTACATTCAATGGCTCACTCCCTTCTCAGAAGTTGACTCTGTCATTTGAACTTTAAAGGAAAAAGGAAACATCTCTACGGAGTAATAGTTAAAGAGGAAGACTCCTAGACTTCTAGAGGACACCAGACTTACCTGGTAGTTTAGTAGAATATCACCTATTATAAATACTAATCTATAGTTTTTGGTATCGTGCAGGACTTCTTATTTGGAGATAAACCCTCTCGAAGCTGCAGTTGCAGCTGTAGGACAGCTACTCAGCTGTGTGATTCACCAAAGGTGGATGCTTAACAAGTGATGTGGGATCAGCACTTCAAGAGAATTTGCTGAACTGATTCAGTTCAGTCAATACAGGTAAACTGCATTTTTCTGACTGTAATTTATGTACAGCACCACACGGCCATTCAGAGGACAGCTGCAGAATGCACAGAGCCTGACCCAGATCATCTGAGGTTTCCCTGCGTTCAAGAATAGAAGAAAAAAAGTGAAGAGGGACTGCCTTCACTCCTCAGTGGTCTGTTGTAAGGCACTGATACGCAATAGCCCACAGGAAATGAATACTCTCACATAGCTCCTCTAAAGCAAAGGCAGTGACAGCCAGAGGTTGGCATATGTATGTCAGGGAGTGGAGTGGGGACAGGAAGCAATCAGGAAGAGATGCTGATAAAAGGAAAGAGCCTAACAACTGTGAGAAAAAAATCTCCCTGCTCCTGCAGAGACAGACTGCAAAACGCTAGACCAGGGTTTTCGCCCAGACTCAAAAAGCTGTTTCAGGCTGCTGGTAGCACAGTAAGTATACAGATCAGCTAATTTCATTCTTTTTGTAGTAGTGTTTGCTGTTCTCCCTTCCTGCACTTCCATCATCACCAGATTTCAACCTTTTCATCACTAAATCAAATAAAGAAAAGTAGTTCTTCAATGTTTTTGTTTTTTTTAAACACTATTTCCTGTTTTAGGCTCTGGCTTTTGATTTGGAACCTAAGCAGCTGAAAAACCTCTCTATTAGGAAATACAAAACTGTATGGATAACTGCAGAGTGAATACACCAGTCGTGAGCTACCACAGTGATTTAGGTAATACTTCCACTACCTCAGACAACAATAGCTCCTTCATGCCTTTCAGCTCGTTGCATTACCTGCAAGCCAGCCTGTCTCACTAGAACATTTTAGTGTTTAAAATAAAGGTTCAGAAACATATGAAGACATTCTGTTATTGCATCCAACCATGTACAATCATACTATCCTAGGTAACACGGCAACCGAGCACTTAGATAATTAACTATGTCCAAAAGCCTTCTTACAGAGGATTAGGTCTATAAAATTAATGAATTCTGCTTGCTTCCAGACAGTTCAAGCAGGAGGACAAAATAAACAGCTTTGCTGCCCACATCAATTTGGAAAGGCCAGATTCATGTATATGATCATGCCACCGGTGACAGCGTTTAGCACTGCCAACAACCTGCAAGTCTCATTCATTTCAGCAGGGCTGACAGATGCTCAGCTTTACTAAGTCTGTCAGTACTGTTTTCCTACCTCTGCTACCTGCTCATGACATCTCATGACAGAATTTGACATCTCATGACAGAATTTTTCTAGTGGGTAGGATAGTCTGCAGGGTGGGAACTGGAAAAATAGTTTACAGATGATTTCCCAGTGCTATTGTTAAAGGAGTGTGAAAGCTGCAGAGTGACCTTAACTCTTCACTACTTGTTTTTGTCTCCTCTTTTCTTGTTCCCACCCCCTATGGTAGTCAGGCATTTATTTTTAGATCAAGAACAGATAAGCAGAACAATCCATTTCAGGGGAACACAGCTTCACCTGTCACCCAGCTGACTGACTGTGACTTCTGTGCATTATGCTGTTGACTATTCAGCAATGAGCTGATTACCTGGGCCTACGTGAATGGAAGAAAATACAGTGTCTCAGACACCATTTTAAAGATTTCTTTAGAAGTGAACTGTTGCGCCAAACAGCTCCCGGCAATTCCCTTCCTCGTCCACTGTGTTAAGAGCATTTTTCCTGAACAGAAGCATTAACAGTCCCACAATCCTGTATTGTGCTCTTGTCAGAAGGTTTCAAAGACCGTCAGGATTTCTCCCCTGCTCTCCAGGTAAAGCGCAAAATGGGGGTGAATTGCATAGGGCTGGCTGACAGAGTGCGGGTCAAGAAGTCCCCACTTTATGTCTATGCCTGGGCTAACTTCATAATGGCACAATACTGGTGTCCTCTCTCAGGAGGGTCCTTGGAAACATGTCAGTCTAATACTAGAGATGGGATGAACAACGCTGGTGTTAGACTCTTTCCATCATCTTTCTCAGGAGCTTAGAGGCAGCACATTTGCAGCATGACAGAAGAGCACAGAGCCTTCACAAAAAAGGAGGAATCTTCCTGTTTTCTGTGGCCCACCCACAAACAGTCTAAATGATTGGGGGCAGTCAGAGCACAATGAACACGTCTGCATGCAAAGCCTGTCTGCAGGCTTAGAGGGACACTGTGCACACGTAGCCTAAAGGGACACGGCACATCTGGTATTAAAAGCAAGTATAATACTCTTTAAGTTGAAGTATTTGCGGTTTAGGACTCACCTTACACATAGAGAGTTTAATCTCATCTCAGGGCAGCTGTAGATCAAAACCAGCCCATAAATAGGTGTACAGCATCCACTAGCAACATTTAGAGTTGTGTGCCATTTCCAAGAAGATCCTCCCCACAGTTACCATCTCTCCCCTTCTCCCCACCAGGAATATCTTAAAAATTTAAGTACAGCTTCCCTTTTCCCACCACAATAAGACTGCAATTACTGGCTGAGTTCATAGGTCAACTCACTTATGACTGCAAATTTCTCATTAAGGGGAATATCTGATCTGTTTGGAGATATATTGATGTGATAGATGCTAAAGAAAAAAACAGATCATCATCAAAAGGCATGTATTACACGGTGTTCCAATTAAAAACATCACCACCAGCAGGCGTAACTATCCCAGCTCCCCCTGAAAGAGGCTATGTTAATATGTCTGCTTCTGCCCTCCTAAGGCAGGCTCTAAAATCCAATCCCATTCCAAAGCAGTAGTCCCAGCTAAAAACTGGGCTGCACTGGGAAGTAGTTCAAAACATCTGACAGTGCTTTCTGACACTGCTACAGCTGAAAATGTAGTCAGCTGTGCGAAGAGCTAATTCCTCCACACCTCTGGGAATTCAGCCGTTGCGGTTTCACTTCTGCTCCTCCTCTGCTCTCCAAAGCCCCATGAGAATCATACAGCCTTTGGGCACAGTGCTTACACTTTCAGAGATTACAATCTGAGACAATGAGCTCTTTGGGAAACAACTGGCTTTTCATTACTGATTGTGTCATATACAGTGCAAGTGCCACAGCCCTGGCCCACGACTGACAGACTCCAGGTATGACTGAATGACTTAGAAGAAAATAATCAACAGTGCAGGCTGCAAAGTGTCATGAAAATGCCTACAAAAATATGATGGCACCTCTCTGTACTTACCTTGGGTGGGATGAGAAAAGAAATACCAACACTCTTTACAGGAGCAAAATTAATCTGAGTTTATGAAGAGAGTTTATTTTTGTGGGCAGGGGGTGTATTAGGTTCTCTTTTACTCATTTGCTTTAAATAACACTGCCAGAACAGCCTTCTTTGCAATTACTATGCTGCTTCTGCAAAAGGAGTTATGAAAAGTATGTCTCATCATCATAGGCCTCAGTATTAAGGTAAATGTGGCTCTGTCTTCCAAGAAAGGGATAATGTGCATAACAACAAGGGAGATCAGAAGATACAGTTTCACAGGATGAATATGAAATAGCATAGCTAAGATTTCAGCAGCTCACCAACTGACTTTGAATCACATTTTTTGCAGAGATATAAATTTTGTACCCACAACTTAACAGACTGTATTTTTTTCATTATGAAAAAACCAGCATCGTTTTAAAAGCAGTGTAGGTGGCTTTTTTAAAATTTTTGCAGTGGAGCAGACCTTTTGTTTGCGTTCTACTTGTTTGTCTGATTAAATCATTCTGGTATTTCTCTTACACACTGTTATGTAAGTAACCTCTCATCACTGTACTGCAAAATAAGCCCTCTGCAGGTGATTTGTAGAGGAACCAAGACCTCTCTATAAAGATCTGAACATTCTGGAGCAGATTTGAGACTATCAGAAACAAGAAAAAAAAAGAAGGGAGCTACTGAAATTACACAGAACTATCTTATAAGAGAAAAGTAGGTAAGGGAAATACAAATTTCCTGAAAACCATCCAATGTTAAAAAATATTTAAGAAACGGAGCTAATTCAGGTAATAAGAGTACTGAATCACAACACCTTAAAATAATGCTTCAAGGGGAAGAGAAAAAAAAAAGGCAGCTAGGAAATATATGGCTGTAATTGACAGATACACCAGGTAATTAATTATTAAATCACATGCTGTTTGTCAGCTGCAAATGGAAGGCTTCTGCATAATTTATGACAGTGTTTTAAGTACTATTGAGTCTTCTGCTTGACATGTCTGATTTTTATCCAGTTATTTCACCTCACACAAGAGGGGACACATCCCTGTCTTTGTTCAGTTTTAACCCCTGACTTCACATATTTACAAGCAGTTACACGTTTATTTTCTAGAAATATAGTTCTGTATTCCCATGCAGAGTTGTTCTACTGCCCTCCCCCGAACTGTACCAGTGAGGCCCCTATCAGCAGAAAAAGAGACAATACTGTACAAAACAGAACTGGAAGCTTACTTAAAAGAGACAGTATCATCATTCATAAAAATATACTAACCAGAACTGTCTTCCTGAGGCATTATCAATGCCAGGCTGCACTTCGAACTGGTATATTTCAAGTTCACATCATATTCTCTTTATTCACACCTAGGTGCAAAGATCCTCAATTCTGCTAGGCCAGGTTAAAGTGTACATACCTTTGCTATTTTCCAACCCGAAAAAGCTCAACAAGTTGTTTTTGCACACTTACTCTGGAGATGGTCAAGGGCATGTTGAAGTCCTTGCCCCCTTGCAGTCGGAAGCCCCACGGTCCAGGTCCATTCAGAGTCACGCTGTAAGCCATTTTGTAGCGCTTTCACAGGCAGCAACAGGGCACTGCAGGACACAAGGACGGGGCAGACAGAAAAAAGTGTGAAAAAACAGAATGAGAGCAGGGAAGGGTTTTACACAACGAAAGCAATTCTCTCTCTGCCTTGCCTGTTCAGTCGTGCTCTGATACCACCTAAGAATAGATGGGAGCTATAATGCAGATGCTGATATCCCAGCTGAGTAGGGCCCATAAAAGGTTTGTAACCAGACACCTACTATGCAAAGACTTCATGACTCAGAGGTCTAATATAGTCCCCAGGGAAGGGGACAGATCTTTCTAGGCTCCTCAAGCCCCTCATGCTGCTCAGTTACTTTACAGACAAAACACGTTTTAATAAAACAAGCAAACAAAATCCCATGCTAAAATCCGAAACACCCAAATCTCTTCACTAACCTGCTAACAACTACAAAACCATTTATAAATTCTGCTTCAGCACCTAGGTTTATTGCACTGTGACATACAAGTTCTTTCTACACAGATCTTTCCATATGTAGCAGGAAAGGCACCAAGAAAATGTTTACCTTCCTTTGCAATGGTTTGTTAAACTGAGAAAAGTATATACTACATGCATTTAGCATCACAAAAAGAAAAAAAAAGAATTCCACAATTTCGTGTTTGGCTCTTGGTTCCACAGCCATTGCTTTCTCTAGGAAAAATTAACATTTATTCCTTCTGAATGCAGAAGGATGTATCATGGGATACTTCTAATCAGCATTTAATTTCTGTGACAAAAGCCCGGTTTCACTACATACCTGTTTCATCATTTCAATACAAGTCTTCTAAAGGCGTGACACTTAAATGAAAGGCTAAGAATACAAATAGTTAGCTAACTGCTTCCTTAATTAATTCTTTGATTTTTTTCACAGTTTACATTCCAGTTCTTAGGAGTTCCATAAAACTATAACCCTTGTTCAGTAATGCTGGATAGCATTTCTCCTTAGATTGAAAATTGCTAAAATACAGAGGGCATGAGGGTTGGGAAGAAGCTGTTGGCAGAACTGTAGATATAAACAAAAAGTTTCTGCTCTCAGGGTAAAGCTACAATCATTAAATAACACTCACCCCTTTCAAGTCACTAATTTGTGCAGGAGCTCCAGAACCCCTTTCCTGTATCTTCACAGCATTTATCCTCCTTTATCTTCTGGTTAGAAAGAAATTACCAATATATTAAAAAAAGGGAGGAAAAAAAGAATGGGTTCTACTTTGATAATCAAAAAGACAAGCAAACCCACACAACGCACCAGAGCGAGGCAGCTCAGCTTGAACACTGATAACGGGTCACCCTGCCAATACACCTACCTTAAAACATGGTAAATACCTGATGACAAAACAGCAGAGAGCAAACACTACCAGGAACTCAGTCTTTATCTGAGGAGATGGTCGATAATTTCTCAAAGCCATGAAGCAATAAAAGTTTCTGTCTAGCATTCACAGTGCCAGAAAAGCCATTTGTACAAGGGAATAATTAATCTCTGCATAGGCACTAGACTAAACCGTATAACCCTATTTTTTAGCCAGAGGTCCACATTAAACCACAGCAATTCACACAGATTTAAATAAAAGTTATACTCAGCCAGTAGAACTGGCCCCAACCAAAACGAAAGCAAATAGCAAGACACAGCTTGAGAAGAAAATAGGGTTTTGATGTCTCACAAATACCTTGAAGGTACATTTACATTAAGAGTATTTATACCCTGTCCTCTCTGAGTCCAGACCCACTGATGTTTGGATGATGACTTTGAAGAGAGACAAAACTGACTTGTTGGACTTAAAATGGCAGAGTTTCCTGGCCTGCCAGTTTATCTAGTACTAAACTCTTTTTTTTTTTTCTTTTGAAAGGCACATGCACACACAAAAGTTTGAAGGTATATTCACGTTGTACTATTCCTTTTATTTTTCCTAGGAATTCACTGCTGTTTTTAGTGCCCTTTCTTGGCTCCATTTCAAGGGTTCAGGAGAACAGAATAAAACCAGGAGTAAGATGAACATAAGTCATTGCTTCACTACTAAAGACAGTATCAAATAAATATAAGAAGAAAGGCTACAGTTTTATGGACTGTGAATTCTGTGCACGTTACCTTCCCATACCTAAATCTTCAGTCATTTTTGTAAAAAAAAAGAAAGGGAGGGGGGAAGCAAAACCCAGAACAGACTAAAACCACACAACAAACTGAACAGAGCTAAGCATTAAGAAACAGCGATGTTGTTTAATCATACACTATGTGCTTCTGTCCTACTTTCACATCTATAACGTGTCATTTGCTTATCAGTTAGGACATCTGAAAGGATCTGAGAGATCCTTCAGGCTTAGTGGTGTGCTAAGAAACCAGAGTGGGCATCTCATTAGGGGCTCTGTCATTTGAATGAAATGTTAAACTGAGGTCACTTGTTCCTACTCCTCTGGTTTCCGTCCGTGTCTGCACGAATGTTCAGCATAGCTTGGCATTTTTAAAAGGAAAGTGTAGAGGATATGCCAGCGTCCTGGCCAACATTCCCCTTCAACACATCAGCACCACAGCTCTTTCATGTGTCTGCACTATCACTACCAGGTGCACTGCGGAGAAAGAAAATTCCAGTTTTCTCTCTCCAGGCCTCCTGAAGTCCTTTCCCTCCTGTGTCTGTATCCTCTCTGCTCCTAATAATGAAGTTAAAATGCTACAGAAGCTCATGCTGTAGTCATGTAGCTCCATTTGTTAGGGACACTCTTAACACAGGTCTCACCCACAGACTTTCAGTACAATCAGCCTCTAAATAAAAAAGCTGGTGATCCACCCGATGGTTATTTCAGCCCTGCCCTGTTTTCAAAGGGGAGACATCAGTGCAGCAAGTACAGTGCCACCACAGCTACCAGCACAAACCTCAGCCAAACCTTCCGGGAAACCAGAGGCTCAAATACTGTGTGTACATAACTGGCAATTTCCTTGTTTTTCAAAGGCTTGTGATGTTTAGATGAGGTTTTAAGTTGCTTTACATAACTGCCTGCTAGTCTGTTTCAAAAATAATTTTTGTTTGCTCAGATAATAGTATTTTGTTTCTCACAGTGTGCCTTCTTCCCTGCATTCCCTGGCTGTGTCAAAATCTATGACTCGCTTAAAGCTCCCTCCCTTCAGAGAGAAGCTATGCTGAGTGCTGAGTCAGATGAGGTCACTGATGTAAGGAGTGACATTTAAACAAAAAACATATTCCAGGAGCAGGGTGACATTTTCTCTACACATGTCAAATCAGAGGATTGTCCAGAGCTCCCCAGGCACCCCTGCCTCCTGCCCCAAGCTATTCCCAGCTTGACTGACGGGAACAGTTGTGAGGAAGCTGGATGGGTACCAGGCAGAGGAGAGTGCCGCCACCTCCAGCAAATGCCTCTGAGCCCGAGCAGAGCTGTCCTTCCACAGCTCCAGCAGAGATGTTACACCAGCGGAAACAATTCACACGTGCTAGGAGACCATGCTGTGCGTATTACAGTGAACTGACTTCGGGAGAGCTACAACTGCGTGCTCGGGAGTGCACGGACATTAAGTGAATGAAGTAAAAGCCACTAGTGTCAATGCTAAATTAAGGTGGAAGGAAACAAGTAATGGAAATTCCAATTGTTAAAGTTGCTACTACTTCATGAAGCTGGCCACATTAGTCAGGGGTTCTATTTTAGCTGCTGCGGTAGATGTGCGCACAGGGGAGACTTGAATTATGGGTACTGCAGCAACAAGGTTGTATCATTTGGATCATCAAGGATTTCAGAAGTGGATTGCTCGAGAGTTTGACTTCTGAGCTGCAATAGACTATGAATCTCTGGTACATAAAAAGATACATGTAAGGTCATGGTTTGAATGTTTTATGTTTAGGCAAATGAGAGATCTGCACCACACAGGAACAAGCTATCATTTCCTCCTTAATAAAAAGATGTTCAACAAGCTGGATAGACTTTCCTTTAGAAAAAACAAACAAAAAAACCAACCAAACCAAAAACCCCCAAACAAACAAACAAACAAAAAACCAAGCAAAAAGATTGTCTTTCTTTCAGTCTCCCTCACCTGAGGGAGTGGGCAGTACAACAAGGTAGCATTCAGCTTTATGACAAACACACCCGTTTTGTCCCATGGCTTCCTGCACCGTCCCCAGTACAATTATCTACAATCCTTCAGAAGAGTGGGAAAGCAAGGGGAATGGAACCTTTGAAGACACATGCATGAAGAAAACTCAGGCTTTGAACCAGTTGTCCAATATATGCAATCCTAGAGTTTTCCGAAGTTGTGAATCAACCCCAGTGTTAAGCATATTTCACATGAAATCTACAGCTGTATTTGGGACTGATCTTCACTGTCATCCACAGGCCAAAATAGTATGTATTTACTATATATTAGCTAAGCAGTGCTAAGAAACTTGAAATTGACACCTTAGAGATGGAAAAAACTTTTAGCTCTGAATTCCTACCTTGCCAGTGACAAACTGAATATACAAGTAATTACCAAGAGCAAAGATATTTCTCCCCACAAGTTCAGCATAAGTTCAATATTGCTTCCAAAGTAAGACTATTCTGCAAAAGAGCTCATTGCAATCTCCTTTACTTCACTGCTGAACTCTGAACTCAAAGTTGAGCTAATCCTACTTGTACTTCCATGTACAGCTTTTTTGCAACTATTTATTAAAAATCCTTCAATTCTCACAGACCTTAGGATTTCTGAGATCCTTTTAGCCCCTTTATCAAGTTGTCCTATGTCCTAATCTTTCTCAAGAAGCTAGATTTTCTATCACACTTTGCTTCACCACATTCTGCTTCGTCAATACCTCACTAAGACTGTGCTTTCTGGATTCCAGAAAAAGCCCATAATTCTGGGGAGATATGCTTGAGCAATATAATGATAGAATATTATCTTCCTTCTCTATAATGCCTTCAGAAATGCAGCTCAAATGTTTCCTGTTTGGCTGTTTGCTGCTGCCAGTATCACTTTAGCAATTAATCCAATTTGCTATCTACCCCTCCCGCTAGATCCTTCACCATGACTCTTTTCACCCTTACAAAAAAAATCTTGTATTTCACACTTTTTTCCTCTACGACTGGCCTTTTTTTTCCTGCACCAACCTTCTTTAACTACCATAAAAGATTTGGTATACAACGCAGTTTAGTCAGAATTAAACTTCAAAAGATTTGAAGACTTTTTGGTAACTATGTTAAACTGGAAACCTGGGGAGAGACAGATTCACCATGAAAAGGGAAGGGGAAGATACCTCTCCAGACTGTTTGTAAAGATTTAAGTGTATGTTAGCAAGTTACCAGCTTTTCAGTCATTGTTTTTAAAGACACTCCCTACACCATGTAATACTTAAGACTTCTATGGCACTTACCTTCCCATGATAAGAAAATTTCTTCTTTTAAGATAAAGAACACCTAAACACCTGTTGTTTTAACCATGTCCTGTTTATAAGTGTAACCACAGCACTTAGATTACCAGCTTTAGGTGAGAAAATGAGGCAACAGCAGCAAACTGGATTAAAACGCAGGGCTCAGTTTCTAAGACATGTACTTGAGGCAGAAAAAGAAGTCTGCAAAACGTGTTGCTGTTCAGTTTTCATTGTTATTCTCCAACTCTGGGCTGAAACCAAGAAAGCTTACAGCAATCCTGTGACTACTGTAATTTGTGCCTTGCTGCAGGGGAGCCTAATTGACTGTTCGGCCTCGGGAAAGGGAAAACAGGGACCGAAAAAATCCAGACAAACCCAAAGACATCACCGTCAGCTCCACACGGACCAGAGCTCTGACATCGAGGTCACAGGACCTCTTAGAGCGCAGGCTTTGCCTCCTGACTGCCCGAGGTCTGGCACACCGCGGGGAGCGCACAGCGAGGCTTACGAGAAGGATCCTGTGCCGTCAGCGTAATTTGGCTATCGCAGATTCCTCAGGGATCACCACAGCACGCTGATGCAGCGGTGCGCCCATACGCACAAGGGTGCGAGATAACTAAGCAGCCTCCCAAAAGTTACACTTCAGCCTCGCCTACTTACTTCTGCCTTCCCAGTAAGGGCTCTCCGGGGTTTAATTTTCCTCTACGGACACGCTGTAGCCGCGGCGCGACCCACCTTGCCCGCTCGCAGTGTCTCGCTCAGCGGTACCTCCGGGCCGAGCGGCCGCCCCCCGCCACCTCCGGCCGCGCAGCACGGCCCGGGCCGCGCCGCGTGGGTCCCGCCCCCGCGGGAGCCGCGGCTGCCGCACCCACGGACATCGCCCCCGCAGCCAGAGGGCGGCCGCGAGCGGGGCCGAGGGGAGCGCTAAGCCACCCGCCCGCCCCCGTGGCGAGAGAAGAGGCGCAGGCCCGCAGGTGGAGCCTTTAAAGCAGCCGGGCTGCCGGGAGCACCGCGCTGAGGGTGGCGGCCGCTCCCCGTCCCGCCGCGAGGGGGCGCTGGGCGTGCGAGGCGGCGCGGGAGGGGATTTGCCTCAGGCGGTGGCGCAGGGACCGATCCGCAAGAAGCCGCCGGCGGCGGCGTGTAAATATCCGAGTTTGAGCCGAGATCACCTCGGGGCCGCGGTGGCAGAGCGGGAAGGTGACACAGAACTGTGGGGAGCGGTTCGGCCGAGCGCCGGGGCAGCAGGTATCCCGGGGGGCGGGCGTTCCGCGTCTGAGCCCTCAGGGCAGGATGCGAGGGATGAAATGGCGGCGAGAGCGGGGGGGCTGCGCCCGCGGGTGGGACCAGGAACGCTCTGGAAGGCGGCGAGGGCGGCCGGGAGGGGCTGCTGTCCTGCCCAAGTTCAGCAAAAGCTCTTGAGCTTATGCGTTAATGCTGTGCAGGCTTGGAGCCCGCAGCCTTCAGCCCCTTCGCTCGCCGCCGGAACACGAGTGAGAGCGGTGGTTTCATTCACTGACCCGTAGGAAAAGTGGAAGCGAGGTTGTTTTCCCCCACTGATTCACTGGTGTTGATAAGCAATGGTCGTTTTAATTAAGTGCAAAAGTTAAAACGATGTCCCGAGAGGAGACAAAGGGTTTGGAAGACAAAAAATGCAGGACGAACAATTTAATTGCCCACCAGCATACTGATGCTGAGATGATTTAAGAGATTGAGCCTTGTGGTGCCTTCACATGGTCCTGCTGAGTGCTGTCGAGAACCAGGCAGCCCGTTCCATACATCCTTTTCTTCAGCAGTTCTGTTTGGTTTGCTTTTTTGGCTTTTTATGTTATGCTCCCCAAAGTATCCTGCAGAAAGTCAGCTGTTTTCTCAGTGCAGTGACAGAGCCACTGCTTTATGAGTTTGTTAAAAATTTAAAAAAAAAAAAGAAAAGCCTGTTCCCAAGCGTTGAACCGCTAGAAACGCGTGCGGTGCCCCGTGGCATCGGAGCCCCCTGGGATTTGCCCAGGGGCGAGAATTCCCCGGGCTGGGAAGGCCCCGGGCAGGTGGCCCCGTGCCGTGCTCCGGAGCGGAGCGCGCTGAGCCCGGGGGCCGCTCCCGGTCAGCACCAGGGACAGGGCGGCGGCGCGGGCGGCACCGGCCCCACTGCCCGGGCCCGGGGCAAAACCCCCGCAGTGAGGGGCCCAAAGCGCCTCACGGCCCGGGAGAAACACAGCAATGGAATCGCTGAAATGCACAACCCTTTTGAGAACTTTCTCAGCTTCAGCCTACTTAAAAGGATCGCAGTTCAGGTTTAGTTTCCTGTCTTACGGAACCTCAAGTCTCTTTGCACTTGGAGTACTGACTGTGGTACACATCAGATGGGCTCTTTTGCTCCAATACACAGGATGCACGGACCTGGCCAGGAAAAATTGGTCTAAATTACTTCTGTATTTATATTTGGCCAAAATTCATATTCACATGGATTGTGACTTAATGGTAGTTGCAAAAATATTTCACTGTCAAGATGGCTTATATCCCCAAAGGAAACGTTTTGCATCTTGTGATGAGGTGAGCAACCTCATAAAGTAGCATACTTGGTGATATAGGCTGGAAAACATGATCCAGATGGTGGGAAATTATGTTTATTTCATGATGTTCTGTTAGATTATCCCATTCTGTGTGTGATAGAAAAAATCATATTAAGATTTAAGGGCTTATACCTGAATCTTTCAAAGGCCTTCAATAACCTGGTTTTCTGCTCCCTGGTAAAAGTATCAGCAAGGATGACTGGGAATTGGCCAATAATCCTGCTCTGATAAGTGTTAGATCAGTTTTGCTCCAGACTTTGTTTTTGTTTGAAACAGGATGAAATACACTAGCTTGTATATTTGTCAATAGGTCACTCAAGACCAGGGAACCTGAAAGTATGGGAGCTCTACCTGCTCAGCACTCTCTAAAAGAGTCTGCAGGCTTATTCCCAGAAACTTGTGCCTGGCATTTGGAGGGACAAAATCCTCTGTCTCATTTTTCTAGAAAGCACTAGTGACAGTATTAAACTCGTATTTTAAATGCTGGTTCAGAAATATGTTGCTTACTTACCAATGGCCTTGGAATAGTTCCCTGAAACACCTTCAGGGTCCCCACTTAGTATGAAAAGCTGAGCACTGAGACTACACTGGCTAGGCCATCTTGTGCAAACAATCCTATTTGCTTTCTGGAAAGTAGCTTACTGATAGATTTAGCTGTCCATTTTCCTCAGTGACTCACTCAGTGTGATTTGCTTTTGACCCATGAGTTTCATTCCAGCCTGGGCAATTTCCTTTACTGGAAAATTCAGATAGTTCTGTCAAGGGCTAATTTTCTGTAAGTCTTTCTCCTAGTCTTCTATCCTTTCTTATAATCTCAGTCTGATCTCCCAAACTGTTTCATCAGCTGTTCAGCCTCAGATCAGGCTCAGAAACATTGTTTTTCTTGTAAATAGGCCCCTCCTTTTTCATAAACTTCTGCTGTATGTCTTCATTAGGGTTATGAGGTACTTTAGTAAGCTGTCTGCACAGTTTATTTGCAGTAATTCTAAACTGAAGGTGTGACCACCATGGATGGAAACTTAAAAGAATGATTGCTACCCAACAAGGCTGGCCTCCTCAGCTATTGAGGGGCTCCTCACCAATGATGATGTTAGGAAAATTAACAAGTAAAGTGCAGACACTGCAGCACAAAGTATGGATGTGCTTTCTCCTAGGATAATGCTTTTGACATCTCATCTCACTCCCTGCCCAGCTGAAGGGGTTCTGAGTTCAGAAATAAACAAGTGATGAGTGTGGCTTTCTGAGAGCCTCTACTGAGGAACAAGTAACTGGGAAGAAGATAATGCCTTTGGTTTGGACGGGCTGTGTAGGTGTTATTTCTCTGTGGCAACACTGATGTGACTGTTCAGACAGAAGTGCTAACATTCAGAGGAGTGCAGATCTGGCCTGCATTTGCACTGGCATTTACCCAAACTGTAACAACTCCAGTAAATGAGGCTGTTCCATTTGTGATTGCTTAGCAGTTCTGATTTTCCCAGTCCTTTGCACATGCTGTGTAAGGGGGCAGGAGAGTCAGTGGTTTGTTCCTTCTGTCACTGGCAAATAAATGGGCAATTTGCAAAACAACTCACAATTTTCACTTCCCTTCTGACAGAAGACTGGGAGGAATGTCTTTAAAATTAGGACTATAGATATGTCCAGTTAATGGTCTGATTCATGTGGGATTGTGTTCTGGCATTGGCAAAAAATCTGCCAAAGGAATCTAATACTTTGGATATCCAAAATTATTTTGTTTTGCAGAAATTTTACAGAAAATCTTAGGAACATGTAGCAAGCACAGCTCAGATGAGGATCAGATTTTTAGTGACTCTACTTTACTAATTTTACCCTTGTAAGATAGAGGTTCATCATTCCCATTTTTAGTCTTATCTTAATAATTTTGGAGGCTTCCTAGTGTTGCCCACATACAAGAGCAAATAAAAGTGCAAACAAATTAGTCAAAAGGTGAAGCTGTTACATAGAGTTCAATAGAATATTGTGAATTGTAATTCTAGAGTGTTGCTCAAACATAAAAAAAAGAAGACTGTCCACATGGCAACCTCCTTGGGCTGTTCCTGTCATTTCCCTGGGCTACATTATTAGCATAACGTTCCTAGTACAGGATGAAAACAGAGTAATGGCAGTAGGTAATTCAGGAGGGACTGTCAGCAGCATGAACCCCAGAAATGCTGCTTGACTTATAACCCTTGCCACTTTCATGCTAAATTTGGGCTAATCTGGCCCCAAAATGTCAGCACAAAAATCTTGTGCACTGATTTTAGATGGAAGAAAAGCTGGAATTCTCTTAAAAATTATTATTTTCAGTTAGTTTGGCTAAATAAATGTTGGCCTCTTAATTCTAACTCACTGTTTAACTGTAAATATTCAGTTGTAAATGCAGGCTCTTTGTCTAAAGAGAAAGGTGAATCTCTTCCCGCTTGTTTCCCGCGGTATCTCTCTGCATCTCTCCACTGAAGATTGACTAACCCATCATTGCATCTTTCTTACAACATGCACTGTTAATCTTCTGTTTGAGTGTGCAAAACCTTCTTGAATGTGCCTTGCAGCACTCCCAGAGTAAATGATACGGCCTTTTACAGATAATCTTGGGTGCTGCACTAAATTGAATTGCCCAGCTCACAGAAGGAGTTAATTCCATACTCTGACTCAGAACTGACTATCTGATATTAACCACAAAGCAGTGTCAGCTGAGTACCATTCTTGTTCATTTTGGTTACTTGGTGCCTTGATCTGATGATTTGTTCAGTTGAGCCCATTGATTTGTTGAAGCAGTTTTCACTGGGACATCTGAAGACTGGGATAAACTTTGCTGAGGAAACTGTGAGCTAAGTTTAACTTAGCTGCTGCTGGAGCCTGAGTGCCGGCATATGTTTTTCTTCAAAGGGTAGCATCTCGGTGCCCAACCTTGAAGAAAGATCTTGATGGTCAGGTCCTAAATTTACAGCTCACTAGACAGTAACTGAGCAATCAGCTCCGTCCTTGCACAATCTTTTCATGCGGTAAGCAGAATGAAGGACTAGTAAAGAAAGGCACACCATGTCAAAGAAGTGTTCTAGACCACATCTGTACAATCACAGTAAGTAAAATAAATCAATTTATTTTGTAGCTTTATTGGCAGTTTCAGTAATTCAAAGTTTGTTGAGGGTCAGCCAAGCTTTCCAACTGAGTTTCAGTGGGCTAGGGGAGGACGAGTGGGATAGAAATTCAGGATCCTATTGTATAAGTAACCTGTTTCAATTCCCCCATTGTTTAAAACAGTGCATGAGTTAACAAGAACAGAGCTCCCAGACAAGTCAACAGGAATGTCTTATTCTTTATTCCATTTTTTTTTATTTTGTTCCTCAGCCCTTTCCTTTACGTGCCGGATATGAGTTGTAGAGAGAACGGAATAAAAGTTTCAGTGATGAGCTTTTTTTCTTCTTATGAGCTCTTTCAAGTTTAGATCAAGTAAACTAGTAACAGTCAAATTTTACTGAAGTCAAATAATTCTGCTGGAAGCAAGCCACTAGCTCTTGGAAGGAGGAAGCAGAGAAAGACAAGTGCCTGCAAGTTAGTCACATGTTGAAACAGAAACATTGTCGGGTCCTGTTGACTTGTCAAATCAACCAGCATTTTGAGTGTAATTTGGTGTAACTTGCACTGTATATGTAATAGCTGTGACTGTTGCATTTTGGACTTCCAAAGATTTTCAGTCGCTGAAGTTCAATTGAATGTCTTTTGGACCACCAGAATCCTTTTTCAAATCTCTGCCTCCAGTCCTGAGAGATAAAAAACTGGAGAATAAATACTCATATTGTGAAAATCTTAAGCAAGTAGTCACAAAGACACAAAGTGCTTAGTAGGGGATGTTGCTTTATTTCCTCTGGACTTTCTGGTTTTTAACTGAAAAATTCAGAACTGATTTATGATCCCCATGAAGTTGTTTAATTGCCATGATTTTCTGTTCAGAGAATTCCCCTTAAGTAGTGGATGAGAAACTCAGTTTCCATTAGGATCCACCTTGTATGGCTGAATTCTCTGAATCCTTTTGCTGTAAGTTTTTACTGGTATCATGCCATTCCTACTTGTATGGCTGTTCTGGTAAGACATCTGGCCTTGACTATCTTTTGGCTAAAGAAGTGCCCTGATCCTAAACGCCAAATCCTGGGTTTCCCAGAAATGGCTTCCAGTGATGCTGGACAGTCAGCTGTGTTATTTTGAAAACTCCTGCAGTAATTTTAGTTTTGAAAGCTGGAATTCAGGCAGCTCACACTGTTGCCATGTTCATGAACTGCTCTAATAAGCAATTGTCTTTGTACTGTGACCCAGTGAAAATGGAGCAGGTTCAGCTGTGATGGGACTCTTTCTATTTCAGGAAACAGCACAATGAAGGGAAGCTGCAAGGTGCAGCTCTGTAACACATGCTGTGGCCTCCTTAGCCCTGTGTCTGGAGTCATTATGGTCTGGCTCCTGCATGTGAGGAAAATGAAGGATTCAGTGAAAGGAGCAAGGAGAAATCTGACTCAAGATGGTAACTCTGAGTCCCTCTTCTGGCCCACAAACAGAAAGAGAAGATGCCTGTTTCATATGAAGTTGTTTTCCAACATTTTTGGATTCCCTACTGTATTTGCAGTCAGTTTATTTTGATGCAGTGCTAATGGGTATCCTGAGCTGTGTTTTCTTACTTGCTTCCTTTGCCTTTGGTCATACTCTACCATGAAAGTTTGGGGTAAAACAAGAATTAAAGTGGGTGTGATTTATTGAAATGGAGTTTCACATCAAGTTTCATGGAATTTACATGGTTTTAATTCCTTCAGGTGAAAAAAATTGTATCTACAGTGCCTAAAGAGAGCAGCTGTTTCTGTGTGAAACCTTACTTCTCATCTAACTGAACATAATGATCCTGAACCTGAAAGACTGGTGTGGCTTTTTCTTTTTCAGAGGAATGATTTTCAAAAGGAATCCGTGCAGTGAATGTGATGAACCACCAAGCTGCCTGATGCTACTACCCCAAGTCTGTCCTTCATCAGATTAAGTTCTCTTCTTACTTCACTGAGCAGCAGCAGAAAGTGAGTTTTAACAAGTGCAGCTGGAAAATAGCACTTCGAATAAGATCTATCAATACACATTAAGGGTTCTGCCATGTGCTTCTGTTACTCAGAGGCTTCAGCTGAGGACAGCAGCATCAAAAGGATTCATATTTTTAAATCACAGTTGGAGGGTTATTATAAGCCCAGACTCCATCTGTTTACATGTTAAGGTGGAACCATAAATAGTTCCTTTAAAAGCCAGGAGGGAGCTGTGTTTAATTAATGCTGGTTTTGCCACCTGAGGGCATTGGGGCTGCTTGGAAGGGGGTACTGGAAGTGTGAACTACTGAAAACTATAAGAAGATGGTGATAGTGCTGGGAGGGCTTGAAAGCAGGACTGTCCATGGGATGAGTGTCAAGGAATGTTCGACTGCAGGACCTGCCATGTAGAAGGGGGCTGAGTCCTGATCAAGAGATCAGGGTTTGAAAGGGAAGTGAGGTGAGAAACAGCTATTTCTTAGCAGCTTCATGGAAAGGGTCAGCAAGGGCCTTCTCTCTGGCCCTGTGGGTTAACTAGAGTTTACTGGTCCCCCATTGCTGGAAGTAGGGAAAATGAGAAGAATCTCTACGAGATGTGGACTGAGCTGAGCAGGATTTCTGCAGTCTGCACAACAGGATGAAGGTGAGCAGTCACACTGGGAAAGAACTTGTATGTTCAGATCTGAAACTTTTTTTCAAAAAAAGAGAAAACCAATTTTTCTTAGTTTGGTTTTTGGTTTTAAACCTCTCTTTCTTGTTTTCCTTTTTTTTAAAGGTGAACTTGCATAGCATATCTAATATAGACAGATAAGGGAAGAGGTATTACTGAAAACATTGTCATATGTTCTATTCTATGGTTATGTGTTTACAACCATGACCAGTCAGTCTAGTGTAGTTAATACTGCTGGGACTCTGATGAGAACTGGTTTCCTCGAAGTCACAGGTCAGCACTGGACAGTTACCGTGGAGAATCTGGCATGCTGTGATAACAGCCACGTGCTCCAGCCACTAGAAATTCTTCTATAAGCTTTTAAGAGTATAGTCTTATTCTTGCCTTCTTTTCTTCCTTTCATGGCTGAGTCTTACTATGTTCTTAACAGTTCTTGGAGTTCAAGCTTTGATGGATTGCCCTATTTTAAGTCCTTTGATATTAATGGAGCTCTTCTGTGCATGAAAGTAGAAGTCGGTCCTGAAAGCGTAGCTCATGTCTGGAGAGGGCAGAAACAACTATCTGATGTTTGGAGCAGGCTAAACTATGCGGTGTTCTCTGATTTTCATGCTAGGCAATAGTCAGGAAAGTCTGTGGAAATTCTGTAAGTTTGATTTTGTAGTGCTTCATACTGTTTATGTTGCCCTTGTTTCCTGGATGACACTGCTGGTCAAGGATTCCCTTCTTCCATGAACAATTTCTGCCCCACTAATAGAACAGAAAACCCTAAAAATGATTCTACCACCTGTTTGACTTTGCTCAGTTCAAGGGACAAACATATATATTTCAAGTAGGGCTTTTGATCAAAAACATGTACACAATTGCATGCTACAAATTTTTCTTAGTTACAACTTACCAATAAAATTCCTGATTCTACTT
Organism: Rhagologus leucostigma; assembly: GCA_013397725.1. Taxonomy (NCBI): domain Eukaryota; kingdom Metazoa; phylum Chordata; class Aves; order Passeriformes; genus Rhagologus; species Rhagologus leucostigma. The sequence goes on along the minus strand of VZTD01001928.1, from coordinate 2,593,526 downwards.
CACTCATGTTACCTGTAAACAGTAACTGAAGTCTGTGTGGTGGGCATCTGTAAATTATTTCTGTTGAGAAAAAGACTGACAGTGCACCCCTTATCCCCTCCAGTAACAATCTCTGTCTTTCATATGTAACAGTGTAGTTTAGATGTTTTGATAACAGTACAGTAAAGAAAGAAAATGTGAATAAAATAAATGGAAAAAGAAAATTATATTTCCGGTTGTGAATCTTGGAACAAACTGTAAAAGCTAGTTGAGAGTAGCCACATGATGAAGAGCGTATTATCTCTATTTCACAGGCAGAAATACTGAGATATGAGAATATTGGGTAATTTTCCCAAGGTCACACCGACAACATGGAAAAAAGAAAAAATACAACCTTGAACTTCTGATTCAAACTTTTATTCATTTTTTCAGGACTGTTGTTCCTCCTCTTGGTAAGGGTTTGCTATACCAAAGCGCTTGCTGCTTTCTATATCAAATCAAATTTGCAACTCAGCTCACCTATCAGTATTAACTTTGGCTTTAAGGAATCTGAAACTTAGAAAAAAATATTAACGTAAAGTTCCGTGGAGTTAGCAGCAAATACTAGTCTGGAAAAATATTTTTAAAATTCAGTAACTTTTAGTACTGACCTGACATACCCTTAACTCCTTCATTTCACTTGTGTGTCCTGAGAGGTTGTGTAAATATTTATGCATATGGTTAACTTTAGGCATCTGAAAAACTTAATAAGAAAGCAGTTTTACCAGTTTTACAGCAAAGGGTGCATCTGGGTGTGTGTAATACATTTTTTGAAGTACTGAGGGTTTTGAAGGAAATGCTGTTACATTAGAAGTACAGTCACTTTCTTTGTAACCTTTCAGGTGTGGCACTCTGTGGAAAGGTATAGATTCTCCTTTCTATTTTTCCAGTCAGTGGAAAACATTGTAGCAATTGTAAGTATGCCCATAAGTGTCTCACAGCCTATTCAGGAAATGTTCCTCTATGCAACTTTACACTGGAGACCTCATGCTTTACATTGGAAACCTCATCCTCAATGATGTAGTCTCAGATTTTTATGTCTCTTTCCAAACCATCATCTTGTACGCTTGTGGAAGTCTCAGTGAAGTGTAAATGTTGAGGGAAATGAGCAATGGCTTTGCTTTTACATTGTGGGTTAAACACGCCCCACAAAAATTCCTCTTAGCAAGTTATTTACATAGGTGTCATGTTTATTTTTTTTTTATGTGCTTGATGAGCTTTACTCTCAGGTTGTGTCTGTGCACTGGCACAGCTTAACCAGAGCTGTAGCTCTCTCTGCTCTACACCAGACCTAAGGCTTGACTCAAGCCTGATGAAGTTACACATTCTACCTATCCTCCAAGTTACAGTCAGCATCAGAAGATCTACTTAGGCCATTTTTGCTGTGCTTCTGAGTCATAGATCTGGTGGATTATGACTGAGTATGGATTGCAGTAACCCAAATGAAAGTGGATCTTAAAAAGGTCTCCACATAAAGTCTCCTTGGCAAGGGTTGGTTAATATTTTCCTGAAAGTGATTGAAAATATCTTTGGTGCTAAATCTACATAAACACAGGTGTTTGTGTAAGTTTTAAAAGCAAAAAACCCCAAAACAAACAAAAAAGAAAACAAACAAACAAACCCCAACAAACCCCAAAACCAACAAAAAACCAAACAGAAGGGTAGGGAAGAAAAGTTCACTCTGAAGAGGGGTGAATCCCTTCCCATTTTTTCTCAGCCACTGGGGTAGTCCTACTATTTACCCCCAGTTTCTGGTGAATCTTAATTTTGAGAGCCAGTTTCATTGCCAAAAGTGTTTGTAGGGTAATAGGTGAACCAACCACCATGAGTCCAGCTTTGTAGTCTAATAGCATGTGATTTTGACATCTCTGTATTCAGTGAGTGGGGATTTTCCTACACTGATGTGACTTGCAGTATTTGCTTTGCTCTGCAAGCTGGGTATATAGAATTCCTGTGCTGTGTCTCCAGCAGAGCGCTGCTGCTGCCAGAGCTGCTGTAACTAAAATAAGTGTTTTCCTACAAAACACAAAAAAATTTTTTATAACTAGTTTGTATCAGACTGTTAAGGCTGGATTTGCGGTGGAGAAACTTTACTGCCTTTATTAAGCTTACACTGATGATCTACTCGGTCTTTTCTCCTTAGAAGGGAAGTAAATAGGACAGCTTGTAAATCTTATCAACTGTAAAGTTGCCATAAATTCGAAAATGAGCATTTAGGTTATAAATTCGAGGGGCTAAGGGAGGTACAGTAATCATTTAGTGTATAGGATTGTGGCCCATGTCTAAAGGTGCTAGGAATGACACTAATAATAATTTATTTGTTTTAAGACTGCTTTTACGTAAACCTATTTATAGCATTCCTATGACGTTAGCAACTGTAAGGCTACAAACACAAGTGTTTGAACAGAGATACTTGTTATCAGCCACTGAAATACCATTGTCTGATACTAACACTGCCTTGCAGATAAGGGCCCTCCCTCAGTAGTGGTTTCAGCAGCAGAGACAGACAGGTGCCCTGCCAGAGTTACTGAGGTGGCAGCGCCTTTCACTGAGGGATCAGAGGATGAGGGGACATGACAGCATTTCTTGGGATGGCCTGAGGAGAAAATGGCACCAACCACCCTGAGGAAAACGGGCACACGTGGGAATGGTGACTTACCGATGTTACACTCTGGAGCTCTAAAAACACCCAAAAAAGCACTGGAGGTGTCTTTGTTTACTTCTGAATGTCAAACCTGCTGTGGGTTTTGTACATGACTTTAAGGAAAGTACTGTTTGCTATTCTGTCTTACTTGAGAATGTGTGAACTGTCAATACTCAATGTCACATTCTATGATGACACTTTTTAGTTCAGTAGTGGGTGCAAAAAAGTTTCCAAAAGTATGAAATGTGAATATAACCTGGGAAACACAGGGAGTCAGACCCTGGTTGTATGTGAAAATTGGAAAGATTGGCAACGTGTGGCTGCTGCCTTATGCAGTCCTTCAGTCTTGGCTTGCAGCAGCCGTTCATTACACTGGCTCTTGGCACCTCCTTTGCAGGTCCAGCAGCAGTGACCAATTGCTCAGCAGTTTTGCAGAATTGCTTGAATGATCAGACCAAACATTTTCACTGGTGACCCAAGCCTGAGTTTGTGCCCCCATGAAGGGGCAGACCTTTTGTGTTAACTCCCAGCACTGCTTGCCATTGCCTTTGCCAGCAGCCTGCTCTGTGAACAGCTGCTGGAGTACAAAAGGCCAAAGGGAAGTGTCTCAGATTTGCCCTAGTCCTGTCACACTCCAAGTCACTGGAACATGTCCAAGTGCATGGTAAACTACAGGCAGTCTCCGCAGAACAGCCTGTACAGTTGACTTTAAGTGAAATGTGAATCATCTCAGTCTTCAATTATTTTAATCCAATAAGTCATTTGTGTTGAAGGGTGTAAAGAGACAGCAAAACCAAGAGAATGGCTGCCAAGTGGAGGATACAGGACACAAATAAATCTGCTAGGATGAGATGAAATATGAACTAATAATGATTTATTCCAAATGCCACAGGGGTTACAGTGTGAACTACTTGTAGAGATATTCAGATGAGATGAATTTTGTAGGCTTTCCCCTGTATGATTTTTATAGACACAGCAGAGGTGAAGGAAGGCAAAGCCGTTAGCTACATAGAGCGTACACACAAGGGTTTTGAAGTGCTCACAAACAAATTCTCCCTAATTAATATATGCTTTACAAGTCTCTTGTAAGTAGATGAGCATGAACAGCTGTAGTTCTTTTTATAGATACAAACTAATCTCTAATACATGTTGGAGTTGAAGGATACAGAGAACAACATGCTGTGGATTCGTAAAGCTCTTCTAGCCATGGAAGTATTCTTTTTATACCCTCTAAAAGTGGAAGGGAATGCACAAGAGTGCAGAGTATAGTGTTGAAGTATACTGCTAGGGACAAAATCATGACTGGAGCAAAGGATCTAGGTATCAGTGATACACATCATACACTCCTTGTTAACACATCAAACAGCACGTGTGAGTTAGACCTATTTTCTTGACAGGTTCAGTCTTTTGTGACCCATATGAAACAAGCAGCATTTGCTAATGTTTCTTCCGATCTTTTTCTAGTGTCAATGGCCTTCATGACAATGAAAGAATTACGTGTTTCATGCTTTTAAATATTTTTAAAAGCCTAAGCAATAAGTCATGATAGAACTCCTTAGACTTGAGGAATATCTTTGAACACACTTCCTGTTTGAAGATGTTTTCTCTCTTCTTTCTCCTTATAGCAATAAGCTGTATATATTATCAGTTTAATATTGTTCTCTGCTGGGAGACAATATCCTGTTTCAGTAGGTGAAGGGAGAGATTCTAATCCTTTCCATCTCTAATGCCTATGATCTCACTTGCATAGAAACACCGTGGATTTTGAATGGTGTGTTTCTTTTGGCAGTTTATTACCAGCCTGAATGCCTTACTTTTTTCGTAATCTAACATTTGTCTGCTGCAGAAGTCATTATCACCTTGATTTTTATTTTTAATAACCTTCCTTTTAATAAACCTCAGTTTGACCAAAGTTTCTAGAAGTTTACTTCAAAACAATGCCCCAGACCTTCTGGAACCCACTGATTTTTCCCCTCAAAGTAATAAGCTCATTACATTTTTATTGATTTTATGGCTTTTTCTGATGTGGCATAGGGAAGAATTGATTTACTTAGGACAAAATGTCTTGCTAGGTTCCCTCCATTACTGCAGCCAAAGGGAGAACTGCTGGAGGGCCTGTGGGGAAGAACTGTTTCAATAGCTCTTTGTGCCCTGTTCTTTTGGGCTCAGCCCCACTTTGGACTGACTATACCTCATAATTCCTGTGGCATAGACTGATATGAATTGCAAATGAATTTTGTCCATTTATTCTTATGCTGTAGAAGAGACACCACGGAAAAATCACTATTGATAGAACTCTTTCCCTTCCCTTTCAGGGGAAAGAAGTACAGTCTTGTGGATTTAGTCACTGCGGAAGAAAACCCTTAAGCTATACAAATGCTGCTGTTTATAGAAGGGGAAAATGAAAATGCCAAAGTGGGCATGACGTGCATTCCATACATCTCTAGAACAACTATTTTTTGGGAACTAAACATTCTCCTCCCAATATTTACTTGAGAAAAGCACATGAAAGGGTAAACAGCTTTGAAGTATCAGAAAGCAGATGTATTGACTTACCCATAAGACATTTCAGTACAAACATTGCTTTGTATTCTGCATTCTTCTCATGGAACCTGCTAAAGGAAAGTCAGAAGGAGTTTCATAATAATCTCCTATATCTCTGGGGAAGTTAGCTGAGAATGGGTTAAAATCATCTCTTAAGCCACTGTTGGAAAAGAAGCTAAGTATGGAAAGGACCACAGCATTGTCCTCAAGTGTTACTCCTTTCTCTTTCCCCGGTCTCAGAAATTAAAATAAAGATCTGAGACTTCAAATTACTGCTAAAGTGCATTGCCTTTCATTGGTATGTAGAAGAAAATGGGGGGAAATGTGTCATTAATGAGAGAAGGGAGCACCGGCTGTGTATTTAAGTTTACATTTGGTCGAGAAACTTCACAATAATGAAGAAACCATCTTCAGGAAGTAATGTACATTTCCCCCCAAATTTCTCAGCTTTAGCTCTGTAGTTTGAAGTTAATACACTAAGTGAACAAAGCCAGTTTTGAGCATCATCCTTCCCTTCCCTCTCAGGTTAATCCTAGGAGGCTCCTAGGTAAGGTCTGTACAGTGGTGGGAGTATACATGAGCAGAGTAAAATCCAAATAAAAGAAATTTTTTCATGAGCTGCATAAAGAAGGAATATTAAAATTACAGTGTGGCTCAGATCAAGATGTGATCCACTGGAGAGAGTTCTGATGCTGACAAGGTCACTCTTCATTTTTTTATCCTTGCTTGTCTTGTGCTGTGTCTTTGTAGAAGCATTTCAGACCAATCTAGGAAGTTATTCTGGATTCAGCCAGTCCACAGCTGTTCCAGAGCTGTTGGCTAAGGTGATATTCTGATTTGCACCACTCACTTAACTGCTGGACTTCTTGTTCTGCTTGTGGCAGTTGGACTTAGGGTACAGGAAATCAGAGTTGTATCTAGAAGGCAGCTCCACTCCTTGGACACTGCTGCATGTTATTGTAATACTGGGTATCTGGGCTGAAGATGATCCCTGGTGAGACTCTCCTTTTCTTTGTCCAATACTGTTCAGGCTCTCACCTTTCTAAAGGATGCAAAGATTTACAAGAAATGGACAACACAAACATCTAGGAGGAGATCACATTGAATCATCTATAAAAAGGTGGCATGTATTTAGATAAGCACTTTGCTGCTCCCCATGGCTGACTCAAAAGCAAACTTAAATGACGGAGGGAAAAGTAGATCTGAACATTTTTTTTAATATTTCATTAGTAACTTACGAAAAAAACCCCCACCTGTTAAACAATTCAATGTACTAAAGCATTAAAGACTTTGCATTTGCTAATTAAGAGCTGGTCTACTTTGAAAAAAGACCAGTCTAATGACAGCACATTCAACTGTGAACAGAAATACTGTGAAAATGCTCAGACAGCCTATGGATTCAATCAGGTAAGAAGTTTCTCCAGAAAGAGGGGCTGCTTAGGGTCATTGGGCAAGAAGTAATGTAAACTGTAGCATTAACAGCATGGATAGTTTGAAGGGGGAAGCAAGCTACATAATAAAGTAAAAATTGAGGGAAAGATTAATTAGCATTTTTTGACCATAAGCCATGTTAGCTGTCACTTGCACAGGACCAAGAAATCAGTTAGGATGAGGCTCACAATAGCTGATAAGAATCATTGCTAACAGGAAAGAGACAATTTAAGGTGGTTGTATTACACTGGAGTTAGTGCTGCAAAGATAAAACTGCCTTGTTTTCACCTGTTGACTCTTTGCTTTTATTTCCGTGTCTGCTGAGAATTAAGGCAAGTTGAATCACTTATGACAGATGTCAAATATTTTTACCCATATGCTGTAGCTGTGTTAGATGAAGAAGAAACAGACACTATCACAACATCTTACTGAATAGGTGACATGGCATGTTTAAAAAACTGACCTTGATTTCCTCCAAGCTGCATCTTTTAGATGTTTGCTGCAACCCAAAACAGAGAACATTAAATAGTAAACAACATTTCTTTGTACAGCAGTACTTGCCACAGGACTAAGGCTGTCTCACAGGTACAGCCATCAGAATGGCTGTCTCAGCTCAGCATATACATCATTAATATAAAGATGGCACACAATTAATGCTCCCATGCTCCACTAAGGAAATCACAGACCTCATCAGAGAACTTAGTAAATTCAAGAAAATATTCAGCTTCCTTGAAGAAGCTGGACTTCGGAAGAATTCTGTAGTACCTATGTTCTCCTTCTGATAAGTTTCAGCAGTGGTCTACCCTCTGTGGTCATGTTTTCTGCATTGTGCTGGGAATATTGTGTAAATTTTGCATCTCAAAAACAACTTAATTTGTGCTCAGGGACTGGGACTGTCCTTAGTTTTTGTTGACAAATATTAAAATAATAGTTCTTACAGCAGGTGTAGCCGTGTACTCTGTGACATTCAATTCCACCATCAATATGTCATCAGCATCTACAGCTGTCTGAAAAATGAACACAGATAAGAAAGACATAAATGGCATATAGGTACGTCATAATATCTGACACGCAAAATGCACAGGGGAAAGAAAGGAGAGCAGAGGACTGACTGAAAAGCAGTGATATGTTAAAGATAGCCTTGTTTTTTACATCTTACCACATGTGTTCATTTGGTAGCAAATGGTGAGACAACAGAAAGATCGACCAAGTAGTTTGGACACTGAAAGACAAATATTACTAAATACACACTTAAAACCAAACACGAGACAACTCTCCATTCAGATGCTAAGTTCTCTAAAACAGCAGCAGAAATGCGATGAAGACAGCTGAATAATGAACCAGGGTGAGAATAAAAAGCTGATGACCTTTTACAGCCTCTAAGTCATTACTCATTGTGTTAACTCATAGGTTATCCGCAACTTCTTGGCAGGAACCTTCATGATTAATTATGGTACAATGTGCAGATTTGTTAACTTGCCAGTTGTCAGAGAATTTAGGTATTACACAGTCTATTACCTTCTCACAATTCCCAGAAGCCTGGCTTGTCAGTTTGGCTTTTATGTCACTGGTCCGAGTTGTGTCTTTATCCATTTTGTAGGAAATTTGTCTTCTGGCAAGTCTGGAGAACATACTGGGACTATCGGTTTCTGTTTCAGTACAGCCCTAAAATTAATACAGTAAAAACATTCACTCTAGGTCTCTTAGACTTTCATCCAATTTGCCCCAGTTTTACCTAGACAGAAGTTGTAAAAGAGACAGGCATCGTATAAAAGACATTAAACAAAAGTTCTGCCATATATGATTTCATAAAATGTTTGCTTGTGAGAAGTACAAACAAAACTGTCAAGTCTGTTGCATCTAAAATTTGGCTTACTTTTTTTTTCCTCCACAGGATGCACTGCAAAATTTGAAAGAAAATAGTGTTTCGTTACAACCCCAACATGAAACTTCTCCAGTGCATCTCGTAGCTCCAAGGAGATAGTGTTTCCACAGTACTACCCACTTAGGAAGCACAGGTGTTTGGAGGAATTAGGGCCAAAGTTTCCAAAGTGGCTTGGGTGGAAGCAGAAATAAATAGAAAGAAATGTCTCAGGACTGCAGAATCAGTGCTTCAGAAATATTTTGTTTCAGGAAGGAGTCCTGGGTTTATAAACTTTGTTCCAATTAATGGGAAAACAAAACCGTGTTACTGAGGGTGTCTGTTGGTTTTTTTAGACTCAAGATTTGCAGTGTAAGAGATGCAATATAAAAATGTTCCTTTTCTACTAGCCAGTTTTAAAACCTTCCACCTGACTGGAGGCTACCAGCCAGAAGAATTTCATTTTGACTGGACTGAGAAGTCAAAAGAACAGAGAGGGCAAAGAAATTGAAATGTCGCTGTTAAAAACAACTGTCAGAATTCAGAGCTTGGCTGGATTAGATACAATTATTATCCTGACTGTGGAAAAGAATTGCCAAGAAAATTTTGTCTTTTCAGTTATTTGGAAATTTTGTTTAAAATTATTGCAATGAACTAACTAATATGCTTATTTAGTTAGTAATATAACTTTGAGTTACAGGAGAGAGCCTAGATGCCAAATACTTGCCCTGTTTTCAGCTGCTGTGCAAAACATTTGTTTCCACTTAGACTGGCAGCAGCAAGCTGTTGGGGTCTTCTGTGAGAAAGATTCTGTAATGGATATACTGATTTGTCTAAATCTAATGATTAATATGTTTCCAAATACATCCCACTTTCAGAAAGCATTATCTATTTCATTACAATCTTGCTCTCGTTAGAGAACTGTTTAGTGTTAGAAACTGTTAGCAGTTTCTTTTTTCTGTGTCCAGACTGCAAAATCTGTGGTCAGACAAGCATAGCCTGTAAGTATGATCAGACTTTCAACAGAGTTCTGACTCTATCCTCCTTTACTTTCTAAAATTCCTGTTGTTCCATCTTTTCACTCTTCCTTCAGTGTCCCCAACTATCAAGAAGAAAATTTTCTACATTCTGCTTTTACACTTCAGCCTTCTGAATTTAATTTCACTTTGTCCCTCCATTTTCTCTGGAGCTTTTATAACGAGCACCATAATGCATTTCATCTAAAGAATCTACCACTTGGAAGGACTCTGTAGGAAAATGAATTACTTTGCAATTAAAAATGGGTGTATGGAAAGTGTCTCCCTTACTGATTCACTGTCAGAGAGAGAAGACAGTCTCCTTTTTCCTTTCTGCAGCCCACTTATCTCGGAAGACTGGCTGGTTACGGTCGCTCGTCTGGAGGACTGGTAACTGCTGAAAGACCGTGAGTCTTTAGGAGAAACTCTCAGTAGGGGTCCAAGGCAAGGAACATGTGTTGCAATGGCTCTTCTAATGGATAAGAGGGAGAACCAGTCAGATTTTTTTCTGTTAGCACGAAAATTCAATCATCAAAACAATGCATTTATTCAGAGAGATGAACTAATGCTGCATGGACTGGAAAATTACTGGGTACAAAAAGAATTTTCCAGATATCAGATATCTCATATACAATCACCCTGCAAGATCACTTATTCACAGCATTCTGCAGAACTCAAATTTATTGCTTGGCAGGGATAAGGGCATTAAAATATAACTCTTGGAACTGAAGGGAGCTATTAAAACGATGTTTTATCTGCTTTCAGCTTAATCAGGGCAAAAATAAAATTCTGTCCCTTTAAACTGAACCTCGCAGAAGTACTACATAATGAATTATTTTAATCTTCCCCTAAGCAGCTATTCTAGCTCCTGTTACACATCTGTTTGCTGGCTATCTGTAGAGTTGTACAGAATGTGCATTTATATTACTGTATTACTTTGCTCATATGCAGCATTAGGAAACTCTGGCTTAGCTTTCCTCTTCTTGCCAGCCTTCCCCACGTAGATGTTCCTGCCCACCTCTTCTCTATCCAGTTCCTCAGTACGTCTTTGTAAGTGGTGAAACAACAGCCTATCTGTGGCTTTGCTGCCATCCATCAAACCTCACTGCCTGCAGCTGAACTTGGAATGATAATGACCCTCCATGTTACCTGTCAGAGGAAATACTATCTGAAATATGAAAGCCGCGAGAAACGTGAGGAGGATGCACAAAATAGGGAAGAGGTGGTTTGGCTTACTGTATTGCCTCTCTCACTGGCCTGGTTAATGTAACAAAGTGCTATTTGCAACTCTGCCCGCCCAATGTCTGCCTCTCCCATGAAGACAGTTAAAAATTTATGGTGCTTTCCTTTGAGATAGAAAGGTTTCCATCTTTTATCATGCAATAGGTAAATACAGATCAGTATCCATAAACATCTCTAACTACCATCTGCTCAGTAGTTTGTTCCAAGTACAAATTCCACTGACATTTCTATGGCATTGAGAAGTGTTCCTGGGGAGAGCAAGGCTGTCCTGCAGAGTTAAAATGAGCAGGTGAAGAAGAGTTCAGGTACTAGACTTAAAAGTGACAAAGTTGCTCTCAGATTTTCTTTGCTATATTAAACATAGCTTGTTTAATAGAGAGAACTTACCTGTATTTGGGGTGAGTGATGGCATAAATGATGGGGTTGTGGATGACAGAAGCTTTGGCAATCACAGCTGGTATGGAGTGCGTGAAGGGTGTTAGGACGTGGGAATACCTAGAGTAATGCAAACACATCATACATTTACTATTGAGTTCTGCACTGTCTATGCAGTTATACAGTGGCAAGACAATGGCTTTGTTAAGGCAGTAGAGAGAGTTAAAGGGGAGTTCTGTACCAAAACAGTGAAAGAACAAATTCTACATCCTTTGCCTGTAAAGATCAACATCAGTCTAACTGCATTTTGAGACATACAGTTTTCTTGGGGCTTCTCTTGCAGCACTTCACTAATATGACTCAGGATGGTGGTAATTACCATGTTGTTTTGCCTAGGAACAATGTCAGCCTTTAAGAAGGCTTCACCATCCTGGTGAGGAAGTTTTTCATCATAGTATGGGAATACTTATGCTCTGTGATGAGGTGGAGATAGTTTGCCAATTGCAATACAGGAACCATTTTGTCAGCTACCTGAATGTTGAGATGCCATTTCACCTCTAAGGCTTTTCTCTGATAAGGATGTTCTCCATGTGCAATTTTTAACATGGTTTCTCCTGCTCATGCTTTAAAAGCATTGATTAGAGGTATAAATCTTCACAGATTCTGGATAACATGCAACAGTGTGACCTTACTGGAATGGAGTTTTTGACCCTGAGCTGAGACAGTGCTTTGGTAAGGCTGATGGAGAGTTCAGCTAAAAGAAACAAACAACGGCAAAGCCTTGTGTTTAAGCTAATCATTCCCATGTTTAAGCTAATAATTCCCAGAAAATGCAACCTGTAGACCAACAATATTAGTGAGCATGACTGTGTGCTAGCGCACTATTCCCCATTCAAAATATTTTCTAAAGGAATTAAGGTTCTTCCTTCCTTTTTCATATGTTGTTGCTCTGTCAGATGAGTTGTCTTTATTCCAAGTCTATAGCCACAGACTCCATGTCTTTCTCCCATATGTAGCATGCAGTGATTTTATCTGAGTCGATTGCAATAAAATTTCACAGAAGACATCCAGGCTTGGTCTATTAATCTCTGAAAAATCCCAGAAGGATTGCCTAAAATACATAGTTCAGAAATGGAAAAAACCTGAATGAAGCTATGTTGATCTCCAGGTATCTTCATAAGCAAAATTTGAAAATGCTCATTTGTAAGATACGGCAGAGTTCTAAGAGTGATTTTTGTGACATGGAGCAGAATCAAGTTCAGCAGGTACTTGATCCTCCTAAGGCAGATGCTGAATCGTACACGACAGCCCTTTGTAACTAAAGTGGCCAACTTAAAGCATCCCCTCACTGATTTTCTTTTAGGTCTGTTGCAGTAGTGCAAGGCAGCTGTGCTGCATTTCTGTGTCTCCTTGCTCCTCCTCTGTGTCTAACTGGTCACCTGTCACCCGCGGTGGATGTCCAGTACTGAGTTCCCCTTTGACAGGAAATGGGACACTAGGACACACGTGAAGGATTTGTGCTTCTGAGTGAGGAATGTGTTTACCTTCATGCAGAAAATGTTCATTGCAGCTTGGAATTACCCCTCTGCATACAAAGGGAGAGAATCCACTTCCCTCAGTATTTTTTCTTCTTAAACCTAAGATTTCAGAAGTGCTGTGTTGAGGAAACTGCCTTCCTACGCTGCGTTTGAGACTAGGCCCTGCAGTGGCCTCTTCCTTGGGTGTGTAACAAAAGTCACCCTTGTCTCCCAAAATGCTCCATCATAAGTAAATTTGGACTGTGTGTCAAATTTAGGAACACCTACTTTTTATTTCTGACTTGAAAAATTCAAAGAGAAGTGTTTTTTACTGTCATAGGAATCTTCCACTTGAGGTTTTGCAGGTGACAAGGCTTCCTAAAGCAGATAGTCACACATTTTAGAGAAGCTAAACTGAAGCACAGGAAAATTCACATCTTAAGGTGGGAGAAATAACCACGTAGAGCCAAGGCATCTGGATTCCCAATCCATTACTTACCTGTGCCTGGGTTGTATCAACTATAGTCTGGTGTCAAGCTATGTGTTTTAATACTGTCATGCTTCTGTTGAAATTACTGTATAAAATGCTGACAATTAAATAGATGAAGAACATACTTCGGTGATTTATATTTATGATCTTTTATATTCAGCATCAAAAAGCTCCCAATCATGTATGTACTAATTTTGAACTTGCTTATACCTGTAAGGAATTTCAGCAGTTTGATGTAACACAAAAAAATGACTATACTTTTCTACGTTAAAGAAGTAGAGAAAGAAAAGAGAATCAACCCCTGGGAGGATCTTTTTGGGGTCCTTAATTTAGCATTTTTGTGCTAAATAAAGTTCAGATAGTTCAAATATCCTAACACAGAGAATGCATTCAGAAATCTTCAGCATGGCAGTTTATGTTGCCAGTAATAATATTCTTGTTTTCTTTCTCTTTTTTTTTTTTTTTTTAATTTTCCCAAAGTCAAATTAAGAAAAAAATCAGTCTGCATGTGCCCCATTTGTTAAATATCATTCCTAAACAGTGAATGTTTTGGACACACTTCAGACAGTAAACTTGAGAAGTGGCTTTGACTTTCTTCTGTCTTTTAAAATTTCACATGTATTGCTTTCAATGAATATTCCTTCACTGATACATTTATAGTTACCCAGCAAAAGCTACCAGAGCAACAACAGAGTATGGTGACCAGGAAATGACAAAAAACAAGATGACAATCAGTGCAATTTTGGCCATCTTCCACTCATTTTTCATCCTCTTATACTGTTTCTGGAACTCTTTATTTCCACGTTTGCATCCAAATGTCTGAATAGACCTAGGGAAAATAAACATACAACAGCAAAAAATGAAGGTAGGGAAATGAACAAATAGTTTCATGAAGTGGGGCAACAATTACTCTCCTGCTGCTTTGGGCTAAAACTGATGCACTTTTATTGCATGTTAATGCAAGTATGTGACCCTTCCTTCACAATTCGATGTACTTCTGTTGCACTAATCAATGGCAAAATCCACATGTGCTTCAGTGAAGAAAATAGCCCTGTAGCAAAAGAATTTCCACATAAACCTGGTATTCAAGCCAATTGAATAACGCTGAGTTAAAGACAGTTAGAGGAGTCTTTGCTTCCCTGGGTCCAGTTTTGCTACCTTGCTGTCACTTTGTACTTCTGAGCCAAGTGACCGGATCCACTGGGATCTACAGGATTGGTACCTACAGATGGCACATGGAGTGGCAGGCTGCCCTTTACTTTTAAAGCAATCACTTTTTGTTTCAGAGTCCTGTTATTAAATCTTTATTCTCCTTTCCACCCTTTTCTCTTTTTTTAAATTTGTAGTTCAATTCCATCTATTTTTCTGTGAAATAGTTATTGATACATTGTCATTAGGTGTTTCTGAGGTCCCTTTTGTATTTATTCTGGTTGGTTAATATCTGCACCCTTTCCCTTGTCATTAGATAATATATGGATCAGCTCTGGCCTAAATTCAGGAATGGCCTTTCTAAGAATCATACTTCTTACCATGTTGACTGTTGACAGAATTCTCGTTCGGTTTCCTGTCTCAGTTGTGCATACAAAATAAATGTGAGGAATGTCCCAAATTTCTTCTGTTCTTTCTTTCTTTGTTTTAAGAAAACAGTCACTTAAACACAAGGATAAAAATTTAGGCCTGTTGGCTACTTACTTGTTGGCCTTCTTGATAGCCTCAAATATAGAGACATAGCTGTATATGATAGCAATCAAAGGAATGAAAAAGACAAAGCAGAAAAGCAGCATTGTGTAGGCACGGACTGATGGTGTGAAAGTCACGTAGTCCCAGGAACAGGAAGTCAGCAAACCCTCAGGAACATATGCACCTAGAAAGAAAGACAGGAGAAGGCATAAACCATGAAGTGATATGCTGAGTGCTGAAGTTAGAGAAGATACTCGGAATAACATGGGATTTAGTCCTATTCTCTGAAAGGAAAAAAAGAGTTTAAAAGGATAAACAATTCTTCATGTAAAGCACTTCTCTATTTTCTTTTATTTTGTTTCCTTATTGTATTTATGTTTAGCAGTCTGAGCCTTCAGCAAACTGAATAATTTTGCTTCAGTTCTTGAATATTGTTTAAAACTTATCAGAGTCAAAGGGAATCTCTCCTAATACTTATTTGGGTCTTGGACTGGACCTGTATTGTTTTTAAGTATCTCCATTTCCTATCAAATTGCTTTCTTCTTAAGGAGTCAAACCAGTTGCTCTAGGTACCATTTTGCTAAGCATGTGCAGATAAGAGAAATTTTCTGGGCAATGGAGAAAGATTTATTGTGTAGACCAAATTATTTTGTCACGAAGTAAAGCTGAGTAGAAGTAAGAAAAAAAATCATACATACCTAATGTTCTGCATGAAATAAAACGTATTCTCTTTAAGGGAATTGTTTCAAACTGTTAAGTAAATAAATTGGCAACAGCAATGTCTTTTTACTTTGGAATTTTAATTTTAACTGTTTATGCTGATATTTTCTGCTCAGCTCTTAAAAATATTGCACCAAATGTTCTCAAATGCATCTAATTACAGTGTGAGAGTTCATACTGTGGGCACTATTACAATCTAATTACAAGATAATAACACCCTGCAAGCAATTATTCCACCTTCTTCAACTGAAAATCTATAATCTAAGGCTATATTGTAGTTTTGTTATTCTAACAGCTTCTCACTCAACTAAAGACTGCTTCTGTCAGTATTGCAGTTTGCCTGCCTAAACATGCTTCATGTTTGTGGGGGACCAGAACGGCAACAACAGGACAATAACAAAACTCTACTGAAATTCTACTCAGTACTTGAGTTGGTTGTTGCATCCCTTACTATTGAAAAATGTCTGTGTTCTCACCTCAGTTGGCAGACACGTTCTCTTCTGGAATTAGGGAGCATAATGATGGGCTGGGGTTTTGAATGATGAGTTTATTCTACCTTAGTGACTGAAACTGGTGACTCACAGGAAATAAACTTAATGGTAGTGAGGCAGATTCAAACAAGGAAGAATAACAGAAACTCTCTTTGTCACAAATTGCAAAGATCAAGGTGCTGTATGAATGTTCCAATTTCCACGTGTAAAACTGACATTTACAGAAGCATTTTAGTTACTACTAAATGCCATCCTTATTGGAAGCCAGTGACAACACCAATGACCGAATGGAGAATGTGGACTACACCAACCACAATTTGTCCAATCAGAACACAGTCAAGACTTACTGAAGATCTACTTGCACAAATGCTCAGACTGTATTCCTCTTTCATGTGAATAAAAAGAATTAGATTGACACTGCTGTCTTAGCACCTTTGAGGATGAAAATTCATCAGAAATAACACAGATACACTTATTTAACTTTTATAGTGTTGAATTTGGTTCAGTGGAAGTAGACATGGAATAATGAGCAGGCACAGTCTTCATAAATTTTGGCCACGAATTTATCTACTGTTCTTTATGCAGTAAGTAATGTACTTAAGGAAAAGTGCCACTGTCATATAATATGCTGTAATGCACACTGCTTTCTTTTCTTTTGATTGAGACCTTCAGTTTCAATATGTATTTCATGGAGTTTTTTCAAATAGGTTTATTTGAGCCTCGTATGCGAGCTATTAATTCAACCCTCTCCTGTACCTTTAACTGGTCTTTAATCCAATACTACGAGGGCAAAAAAGTTTTATTCCATTTCACTTACTCCATCCAAAGAAGGGTGGGAGACTCCAAGCCAAAGAGTACAGCCAGACTCCTACCAGGATTATTAGGGCCTTCTTCTTAGATGTCACTCCAACAGAAGCCAGAGGTTTTGTGATGACAAAGTATCTGTCCAAGGCAATCACCGTCAAAGTGATCATAGATGTAATGCCAAAAAGAGCTCCGCAGAAGGCATACAGCTCACAGCCTTGCAATGAAGATGACAGAAGTAGCAGTGAAATTAATCTACCCATGCTAATTAATTTCTAGGAGAGTTCAAGTCTGTGTTTCTTAAGAACTAATGTCTTCTGGAATTTGTAAAGCAATGAAACTTGAGTTTTCCTGCAGTGATAATGCTACTTCAAAGCTGCTGTCTGTCTTGCTAATTACATTATCCATGGAGATAAACTTCAAAGATTTTGTTTGCTTCAATTGCTGGAGACAGTGATACTTAACGTATTTTCACTCATTGATTTCTGATGTTTCTAGTGGGATCATTTCAGCAGTCCATTAATATCTCGTTTAACTCCAGTTTTACTGCAGGTCCCATAGAAGCAGCTGTTTTGCTTAACAATGAGATATAGTTACTTTGGTATCGTGGAACTGTTCGTATCTCAAGGGCAGCAAAACTGAAGCAAATATGAATATATTAATGAGTAATTTAGCTGAAGTAAATATTCAGACTATGAATATATTAATGAGTGATTTTAATTGTTCAAACAACCTAATGATTAAAAGCAGTGGTTTGGATTAGTTTTAACATGTATGCAAATGAACACTTAAGTAAAGTAAAATATGCTTTTGGTCATCAGAGATCAAAATAGCAATTTTACTTCTCTGAGTTTCCTCTCTGTCAGTACCTGTTCAAGAGGCAAAGACTAGTCTTCCTTTTACAACAGTTATATTGGAAGAATAAAAGCACCTTCATTCCATATTTTCTTACTACACAGGAAGTGTTAACATTTCTGTTGTGAAAAATCAGGCTTTCCAGGCTTTCTTGCCTCACTTTGCCAGGTGCAAGTCCCAGAGCAGCTTATTCAGAAGGGCTTTTAAGCTGGTGTGCTGAGGGACAGTGCTTCTTTGTCAGAGGACTCTGACAGTAACTAAGTCATGAGGTGACTGGGGAAGAACACTAGCAAGAAGGTTAGTGCTGTGCCTCATGTTGCCAGTGGTGCCTTTCTCTCATGATGGCAGTGGATTTACTGCACAGAGACACAAATGTTCAAAGAAATGTTTGTGTCAGCATTGAAACAATGTTGAGAAATGTTCTCAATATTGCAAGAGTACCTGAGGGTAGATAGATTAACTACCACTATGGTAAGAACATACATAGTGAAATCTTACAAACAATATATACAAACCTTTCTCACCAAAAATCCAGTGTTTGTAGAGGCTGTTGGTGAAAAAAACTGGAGACTGTGTAATGGACATCAGGAAGTCACTAACAGCTAGATTGATGATGAGTATGTTGGCTGGAGTCTGAAGGCTCCTACTCCTACAGAGATCAGAAGAAATGTTGCTAAACACTGCTGCACTGTTAATGATGCTGTTACTCATTCCTGTGAGTTCACAAACACCAAGGAACACTACATGGTAAGCTAAAGCAGGGTGTTTCTCATTTCCCTCAAGAGGGAACACAAACAAGGCTCAGTTTTACACCCTTACACTCCTATGCACTTTACAGGATTGTTTTGATAACCAGCTCAGTGATTGGGATAAATCACACTGTTCTTTAAATATTCTAACCCAGCATTCTAACCCAGGGCGCTGCATGTCCACGATTAACAGGAGGTTAAAGTTGATATATGCTATGGATTTCTGGATCTGGGTTGTGTTAAGCAGGAGAAGGGGCATGCATTTTCCACTGCTGATAAGATCAGCAATGACTTCCCAATAGAGGAATTAAGCAAACTCGCTATGTACCACATCAAGCACTTTGTTTTACATCAGTTCTTCTCTGTGACACTCACTTCACTGGGCAGCCTTCAGTGTATTCTGCCTGCTTTTGTTATACTTAGTATTACAGTACAGCGTTTTAAAGGGTAGATGTAAAAACTCAACCAAGAGCTCTTCAGTTTGGGGCTCAGTGTAACTATTTAGCTCCTTTCTCAATTTCAGTCTTGGACATAATTGAAAAATATGTGACTTAATGATGGTTCTTTGCACTGGTCCAGAATCAATCACTAGGATCACTGTCCCCTGTCAATTTAGGAGCAAGGATATATTATTAGTAGGTGCTTATGGGTTGTGTGTATTTGTTTGTAGTCTGCAGAGTTACTGAACACATTTCTGTTTCAGGCAGCTGGTTTTCTTATGATTCACCATTACTTGAGGCTGCTTTGTAAGCACCTAAACTGTTTTCTGAATTTCTGATGTACTCGTTACTTAGCTGTCAGTATCCCTTTCTGTCTTCATATCACCTTCAAATGAAGACAAGCTGTGTCCTCCAGCAGAAGTGTAAGTGCCATAACTGGATTTCCTGTATGGGATCAGCCAAAAAGCTAAGCTGGCTCATGTACTTCATCCTCATATATCTGATCTGCATGCCAACACCTTTTCTCCTCTTAAGGCCACTGTCATTCTCATTTAAGTGTTGGTATCTACTCTGAGTGAAAGTGGTGAAACCTGCTTAATGCACCCCATAAATATAGGCTTGAGACCAAGACAACTTTCATCCACACTCCAATGATCTAAGTTAACACAGCCAAATTATCCTATAATTTGTTGCTGTTGGTTTGGTTTATTACATTAATGCCTAAAGACCGATCACATGGTAGAAGCTCACTGGCTTGGACAGCATGTCAATGCTCTGCCCCAGTGTGACAAATCAGACACAGAATGAGGAGTGAACAGGAATGGTGAACATGAGACATTGTTGTCAGAGATCCAATTTCCCTCAGATATAAAAGGTGGAATGTGGCTTTAGTTAAAAGGAAACAAGCCAAGTGTTGGAAAATATGAAAAAAATGGGACATGGTCACTAATGAACAGGGGGGAAGAAAACAACTGACTAGTAAGAAACAGAAGGAAGGAAACATCTAAAATAGAGCAGATTTGTGGGATACAGAGGTGCAGCCCATCAGTCCAATGCAGACACAGTTAGCCAGTAGAAAAAAAATCACTGGAACATTTCTGCTGCATTTCTATTGTTTGGCATATCTGGGTGGTTCTTTGCAATCTTGCTAACAATTTTGCTATGGCTGTGGTTAATGGGAAGAAGTCAGAGAGAAATGGTAGGTTGCCATTGTTCTCCTACAGCAGTGTCTCTTGGTGCATTTAGCTATCAGTAAAGTAGTCTGATAGTATTCCTGGGCTGTGTTTGCAGAGCACAGGATACAGTTCAAGTTCATACATTTGAATATTTAAAAGGACATTCAAAAGAAAGGTACCTGCAGAAAGCATAGAAGACCAGGAAATTACCCAGAGTTCCTGTGATCCCCACTATGAGAATGACAACTCCAATCGTATAATGGGCATGATCTGGGACATCCACTGTAGGAAAGGCACGAGGGACATCTTGCACTGTCATCTTCTGTGGAGCAAATAAGAGGTCATAGGTATACTGCCAAACCTTTCTAAATAAGCTGGCATGTGCTTCTCTAGAAGGGGAAATGGTCAAGAATGCAAAAAGACAACAGGCAAAAAAAGTCAGAATAAGCTAATTGCTTTCAAATTCCATTTACTGTTGATCATCTTTGGGGGATAAATATGCCATCAGCAGTGCAAAGGGCAAAGGATGGTTTGTCTGTTTACTGTCAATTTAGAATTCTGGTGAAGAAAAGCAACCTATTCTCTCCCAGAAGAAAAGTAAGGATATAAAGGAGAAAAGGAGACAGGAAGGGACCCACTTGATTGCATCTGATTTCAGGTAATGCAGTATTTAACAACAAGTGAGCTTCCTATAGATTTAATTTCAGGAAAGTTTCTGTACCTGTGAAGTACAATTTCAGTTGTCCTCTGACACCACTGGCTAGACTTCTCTAAGTAGAAATGTTCTATGGATAAATAGGCGTTTACCCCTTTAGCAGTATGGCTATTTCATTTTTCCCACTGAATAACACTGAATTGTGAGCTACCCCCAAGGGCTAATTACCAAAAGCCTGGCAGCTTGAACAAGAGTCTTTTGGAAACTAAATTAAGGATCAGAAAAACTAAACCTCAAATCCTTTATACCTTATGCCTGGTTTCCACACCAGTTTTGGTCTGCCTGAATCAAGGTGTTTTGCTCTCTGTGAAGTATTTAGTAAACCACTCGATTGAAGCATTTGTGTCTTAACAAGTTAATAACTCACAGCAAAATTCAGTAGCCAAGTCTGAAGACTGCAGTATTGGAAATGGGTATTTTTCAACACTAGAGGCGGACATGACTTCTGAATACATCTGTGAGGTTGGGCTGAGGTTATTACAGGCAGTGTGTATTTAAAACCAATGTGCCAGTAGCAAGAGGGGAACCCAGGAGTGCCTGGACTTCTGGAAGAGATTGCCCGCGGCAATCCTCAACTACCAGAGTGCCCTCCCTGGGTTTCTACATTAGCAGCAACGAAATGCTGGACAAATACTCTGATCTTAGAGAAAGAAAATGTAGCTCTGGCTGTTATTGTAATTGGAGCAGAACGTTAAGTTTGATACACTAACTGAATGACAGTATCACGGCATTTATGGTTCAGGTTCCTGCAGCAAAGTGGAAGTTGGCATAACATCATTAACATCAATGGGCATCTTGCCCAGGTAGAAATTGCTGTGCTCAACACACTGCCAGTAAACTAACAAAAATAATCCCATACTAATAGCAAGTGGATAGGGAGAGTCTGAGATAAACCTCTTTCAAGTAAATGAGATCAGGTGTTCTTCGGTTTGCATTGGTTTTACTTCTCCTTAGCCTTGTGGCTAGAACATTTTTAAACTGCTGTTCTGCAGAGAGTTAATTATGATTGTTAGTGGAATGGAGATTTCTGATGTTTTTTCCCTGTAGCTATCCATTTAATCAGAACTGGATCAATGTAATAGAAATGAAGCAACTAAAGGAGCTTGTTTTGGCTACGAAGAACAGATTAAAGTGGCTTTAATTTGAATTAAATTTGTGGAGGGGGGTCTAAGGGAGGACTAAGGACAAGAAAAAATTTAAAAGATTGATATAAATACACAGAGAAATCACAAGAGAGGCAAGGTTATTTAAGGGAAAGTGTAAGACTAAAAATTACTTATTCATTAATGAAACAACTTCAGAGTCAATAAAAATATCAATTGTGAGAAAAAATAAAGGAATAATATTTATATCAGAGCAGTAATGGGGCATAAATTATAAGACTACATATATGATCAAGAAAAGGTGTATGGCAAAAGGAATAAATCAGTATTTTAGTGTGGACTTCCTGCAGGCCTTGGATTTTTACCAGCAGGTTCAACTCTGGCTGTTCTCTAAGAGATAAAAATCAATTATTAAAAAAAAAGTAGTTTCACTGTTTTCATCAGAAATACAATTATTAAAGTCAAAGAAAGGTACTAGCTGATCAAGAAGGCATTAGATCAGGCCTATGCACTTCAAATCCACCACTAAGTTGCATACATACACACAGCTTCCTTACTAGAAGGCAAAAATACGTGCCTGTATCAGGTTCAGCTCTGTGTCTTCTACAGGAATTGTATGTCAAAAGAAAGGACAGGGAGAAAAAGATAGTGCTTTGAGAAAATCAGGTCAGCAGGATAATCAAGAAATCAGATAATTCCCAAAGCTTTTCTCTATTTAGTTTCTCCAGTGCATTAGCCTTGTTTATTCTGTCTTCTATTGTCATCCCACAGTATAAGTACTTGGTTGGCAGGAGAGAATAAAAATCCCCCTGTTGCAATCCATACTGTAGCACTTGTCCTTTGGGAATACTCTGAACAACTATTTCAGTTGCAGTGATAATACACAGCAGTGTTGCCTTGCGTGTTTTTCTCTTCAGCCTTCTTTCTATAAACACCTCGTAATGAAGATACTGGAACTGGGACTGGCACTGTTTAATGTTTTATTGGCAACATGGACAGTGGGATCGAGGGAACTCTCAGCAGCTTTGCTGATGACACTGAGCTGCGTGGTGCAGTCAATGATTTGCCAATGATTTGTCAATGACACCCTGGAGGGAAGAGATCCCATCCTGGAGAGGGACTTGGGCAGGCTTCAGAGGTGGGACCGTGCAAACCTTACAAAGTTCAACAAGGCCATGTGCACGGTCCTCCATGTGGGTCAGGGCAATCCCAAGCACAAATACAGGCTGGGTGAAAAGGGGATTGGGAAGAGCCCTGGGGAGAAGGTCTTGGGGGTGTTCATAGGATCATAGAATGGTTTAGGTTGGAAGGGACCTTAAAGATCCTCTAGTTCCACCACCCCTGCCATGGGCAGGGACCCCTTCCACTAGAGCAGGTTACTCAGACCCCCATCCAACCTGGCCTTGAACATTCTCAGGGCTGAGGCATCCACAGCTTCTCTGAGCAATATGTTCTTGAGCCTCACATCCTCAAAGTAAGGAATTTCTTCCTGATATCTAATCTAAACCTACCCTCTTTCTGTTTGAACACATTACCCCTTGTCCTACCACTATGTCCTTGTAAAATTTTCCCCTCCAACTTTCTTGTCATCCCTTTAGGTACTGCAAGGCTGCTCTAAGGTCTCCTCAAAGCCTCTCTTCCCCAGGCTCAACAAACCCAACTCTCTCAACCTTTAGTCAAGATTAAAAGCAGGTTTTATAACTTTGTTTGGGGGTATATGAAAACAGGCCTTTTGCTAGAGGTGTGTAAGAATTTATGTTCTTAATCTCTGAAAGGCATATAATTTATTATTTATTTACACTATAGTTTTGCAGAATCAATTTGAGAAGTGCCACACTGGTTCAGACAAGCATTCCTGACAAAACACCAGCCTCCCTTTAGCCAGGCCTGGGCATTTCATAGAGATGCCAAATGTGCATAATGAACAGTGATGTGGGAATTTCATTTTAATTAGAGTCTTAGTAATTGGTTTGTACCCTAAAACAGGGTTATTATCTCTTGGAAAGGAAAATTTTAGTCCTCCATAAATTTTAATCCTCCATATATATGTGTAATCCTTTGCTAAATCCTATTTTGTCATTTGCCTCAATAGATGCAGAGCCAAGAAGTTATGAAGTTGCTCTATGTCTGTGTGTTTCCTTCCAGCAAGTTTAAGTGTGTCCTGGTGGAAGCACTAGAGTAGAGGGAAGCAGCTAGGTTTAATGAAGTTTGTCTTCTTAAAATGCTCACTGTTTTCCCAAAGGAATATTTGTCTACTGCCTACAACAAACCAGCTAAAACAGAACTGTGTTCTCAGCTGTCTTTCAGTAAACTTGACTGAGACTTACAAACCTGAGACACTTTCTGAGAGTTTGGAGAAAAGCAAATGTTTTATAGATAAATATGTCTAAATCCTTGCTGCAGCACAATATGGAGCCTCATTATTCTATATTTACAGCCTGCTGCCACAGCTGCTTGCAAGGGAGGCAGAATTCTTCCTTGAGAGACAATCTGAGGAGCCAGCTTGCTTCTTTAGGAAGAGACAGACTAAGGTTTGGTGCAAGCAGAGAAGGGAGTAAAAATGAACAAGCCACAGAGCAGACTCATTAGGGCACATAGGGCAGAACTTGTATTTCACCACAATATTTGTCGAGACCCTCCAAGACACCAATGGTTTGTCAAGACCCTCCAACACACCAAAATCATGATTCCTAAGTGATTTGTCCACATAACAAGGAAGTCTAGATCAGATATTAAGCCCAGGAATATTTGACGCCTTCGTCTGTTTTGTCTTGGGGATCCATTTATCATACAGTTTCCTAAAGAGAATTTTTTCTAAATAGTTACTTCATAATTGATTAAATAAAAAACCCCAAATGAACCAAACCAGCTAACCTCTGAATAACTTCTAGTAGAAGATATACCATTTTTGAAAGTCCAACACACATCCCCATAGCTTGAGAAAAATACTTGTGTGTAAGTGATAAAAGGACAACATGCGAAGAATAGAATTCAACTATTATTGAGAAAAAAAATCTGTTCTTTTTGCAGAGTGAGGAAATAAAATCCTATCACTTAATTACCATTCACTTGGAGGTATTAATTACTGAAGTCCTACTAAAGCTAACAGTGATGATGGCAGGAGCAAGGCCATGCAAGCAAATACTCATACTAAATATAAATCATATCTGATATAGCCCACTCCTCACAGTCTCACAATGGCAAGAGTATAAGATCAGGTTTAGTTATAGTTAGAGGGAAAGAAGAAATGGTCATAAGGTCATTTGGGCATTTGTATATATTTCAGTGCTGATTCTGGTTGATTGATTTACTTGTATGACATCAATTCCAAAGCCAGGAGCAGAAAAAACTATGTCAAGGACTCTTCTTCAGCTACTTCTGCCTGAACATGGCAGATGGATTGTATCTAATTTGATGTAAAACAAGACAACAAAAGGGAAAAGAAAATAGGGAGTGCTATGTGGTTGGTTTTATGAATTCATCCAAATTTCAAACTGTAGGCACTGGTTTTGCAGAAAAAAATGTTACAATGGAATAGAGCCCAGTTCCAAAACATTGCAAGTTTTGGCAGTCTGACATGAACTTTGGCAATATAACAAATTTCTTTGTTCTTAATTTTCCTACAAATACAGGTAAGGAAGCCACTTATTTACACAGTATGACCTATACAACCGATGATAGTGTTAGGCCTTTTACATTACAACAAATGACATAGTTTAGAAAAATTATCTGACCAGAAACATTGTAATTTCCTGGGGTCCCTTGTGTGGTCTTTGTACTGCCTACCTACAAGAGGCCTCAAACAACTGAAAGCACTTATTTTCCTTTACAGGTCCTTGCTCTGATTTCTGAGCTTGCCTCTGTGGGCACTTGCTCTGTGATGACAGGCAGCACAGAGAGGAGTGTAATCCCCCCTCAATTACGGTTTCAGCAGGGTGACGCTAACTGCTAAGCCCTCTTTCCAGTAGACAGCAGGGCTTTCCAGAGATGATGCTTGTCCTGTTGAGCAATTTGGATAGCAGATTTTGTATCCTATCTTCCGGATTTAATCACAGCCACAAGCAGCACATACTGCTTTCCCTCCTGAAACTCTCTTAAGCCAGTCTTTGTGTCAAGTTAAAATGCAAAATTTTGGCAATACAGACACTTGCCCTAGGGGGAGGAAAGGGACAACTAATTAGATCTTTCAGCAGAATAAGGAAAAGATCAATTTTTAATTTTCCAGTGTAAATCACCGTGTCCCCAGAATGCTTTTCCATTTTGCCATGCGCTCTCCAGTCCCTTTTCTCCCTCCTATGTTCTGCTATCCTTTCTCATCTGTTATCCATGTAAGTTAGTCTTGTAAGCGCTTTGGCTCAGGACACTTCTTCGTTTATATTTCTGTAATATACTGCAGGTATCCAGGTTTTATTAAAAAATAGATTTTAAAAACTTTAAAAATTAGGTTGGTTTGTGTTTTTATTATAAACTTTTAAACAGACTTTTGTAAAAACAGTACATGAACAAAACCTGTAGTCCTAATAATATTCTGAGAGGCAAAGCCAGGAAGAGGACTTCTGAACTCCTTTGGTTCAGGCTTGTGGGGTGAGATGGAGAAAATTTTTAGCAAACCCAAAAAATTCCATGCTGAAGTGTCATCACAACAGATTCTCACCTTCACACTTCCAAGAAAAATTTCTTTCTCTTAAGTATATAAAAACTCAGAAAGAGCTTTGATTGGACTTACCTGAGAAAACCTTCCAAACAACTTTCTTGGGTAACTGCACATAACAACTCTTTTAACATTTACATAAGCACTCCACTGCACTTACAGATTATTACAGAAATTATGGGGATTTCCACCCTGAATAACAACACGAGACAGCACTGTGTTTGGACTGCTCAATAGCAGTTTAACATACAAGAACATCTTGTTTTGATAATTTGCAACATATTTGATGCACTTTGCCATTAGACATTCCTGCCTCTTCTGCCCATGCAACTCTGCTGAAAAACACTGCTTGTACAGCCCTTTCTGCATTAAATAGCTAAAGGAATAAGAAGATGATTTAAAAGTTTTCATTGTGTTGTTCATTTTTGCACTACAGCATTAAATGTGTACATGCTCCTTAACTGTCCATTTACAGTCCTATAAATGCCAGCCTTGTCAGAGATCTACATACTACAGCTTTATGTGACAGAAAACACTTACTGTTGGGGCTCTAAGAGGCAGATCCATCAGGGTGTAGGCACTGGCTTCCGAGTCGTTCCATGCACTGAAGGACTCCACAGTTTTGGTGCTCTTGGTGTCCTCGGAGGGACAAGAGATCCCCTTCTGAACAGGCTGATTATTCAGGTGAACAAAACCTAAGCAAAAACCAAGAAAGAAGAGCTGTCCTCTGAATTTAAGTCAGCCACTTTACCTTTCTGTGCGTGTGTATAGCAGGTTGTTAGATTCTTTGGAATGGTGTGAGATCCAGTGCAGAGTTTCTCACTAGAGCTTCAGATTGCTTCAGTCCATCATCAGCTTAGCAAAGGGCAGCAGCAGCGGCTTCCATTTAAATACGGGAGAGGGCAGAGTCTGCACATGCCCAGTTTGAAGCTTGTGCCATCCTGAGTCCAGCTTCTCTTTAATGACAGTATAAAACTGATGCTCACTTAAAAGTGCTGTTATCTGTTTTTTGCCTTTGACCAATTTATGTCTGAATTTTAATGCTATTTCCACACTATCTCTGTATGAAGACAAAGAAGTTAAAAAGTGGAGTTCACTCTTGGTTTTAAATATTGGACCTTACAGTTCTTTTCACCGTATTGGTGAATAAGTTTTTTGTAGTCTGCTTTTAAAGAAGATGCGTGTGTACAGTTCTGCTGAAACTGTCAGAACTCAAAGAGATTCTGATATTTAACAATGTGCTTGTGTGCACTTCTGTCTTGCAGAATTTAGGTCACGGTTGTTTGTTGGTCCACTTCTAAAAATAAACAAAACATACGGATAAAACCTGCTCTTTAGTTTTCTTTTAGTACTCTTTCAGTTCTCTTTTCTGCTCTTTAGTTAAAAAAAAACCAAAACAAAACGAAAAACCCCACACAAATGCCTTAGGCAGGAAACAGCAAATTTCCACCTGTTTTAAGAGTTGCCTGCTTTCTTTTACGTTGTGTTTAGGTAAAGTACACATGAACAGATCCTTATTCACACAAATCTAGCTTTACATTCCACTGTGCAAAGAGAGATTAATTGCTGTATTCCCAGTTGAAGGCCCATTACTGTTGTAAAGTGAAGTTTAATTGCAACAGAGAACGAGGCACAGTGTGTGAAAAAGCTCTTCTAGCAGATACTGCAGCCTGAGTATCACAGAATTTAGGCCTTCCACCCACTGTAAAAATGACCCTGATGCAAGCTATTAGCTTCACTGCAGTTGGTATTAAAAATAGATGGTGTGAACTGTTCCTGGAAAGCCTTTGTGAGAAGGCTGTGTTAGTAATGGTGGGAACTGCATTCCCCCAGCTCTGCACACGTACCTTTCTATAAATGAACACCTGCAGTACCTAACCATAAACTGAAGAATTGCATTTCTTGGCATGAATGGGAGCTGTGCCTCTAATGGAAGGTACTCACCTATAGCATTGCAGTTTCCCTTGATAGTCATTTAAGGAGGGAAGCCATCCTTGTTGTCACCAGGCCATTGAACATTAACCAGCAGAGAGACTTCTTATGCTCTACAGGCTCTCAAACTGTGACACCCTAAGAATGATTATTAGCAGGCCCATTATGAAAGGCAGAGAGATTTCACTGAGTGTCCCTGCCCTGCAGTGTTGGTAGACACAACCAAGGCAGATTTAAACCAGCTGTGGCAGAACTGCACCCAGAGGTGGCTGATCGACTGACAAGTTTGACCTTCGCCAGTGTCTGAGATTCTATGGTCACTTTTCAGAGCGTGCCCTTCCCTTCTTCTCCTTGTGTGACATCAGACACATGATTATCAGGGCAATGGTGGATGTGACATTAATGGTACAAAGTTCAAAAGACATCGATGTGAACTCCAAATCCACGCCTCTGTACATACACAGTGCTTGCACTGTAAGGATGCTACAGCAAACAATAGTGTTGGACATTTTGAGGGACAGGACCTTTTTGGAAGATAATTTTGCATTTTACTACTAAATAGTCAGGAGACATCACTACGGAAAGCCACAATGTGAAACTGGCAAAGGCTCATACAATCTTCAAATGAAGCTTATCAAGGGAGCAGAGGAGAAAGCACAGAAATGACTGACGTGCAGAGAAATGAGACAATGGGAGGTCTCCCATGTGTGAACTCTGTGCTCAAAGGAGCTGCTTACAGTTAAATCCTGATCTTGTCAAACTGATAAGACAAAATTCGAGACATACAGTCTTCAAGACAAGCATAAATACTAGATCAGATGTCATCTTTGACTTGACATTCTCATTTTCTTTGCTTAGATCCTCTTAGTTTTCTGCTTTATGTCTTTGTTTTGGACAATGCCAACACTCAATCTGTTTACATACAGCTTGTACATAAAGTTTTCCTTTTCCCTGGGTCACAGATGACATTTTTCTTCCTTCTTATTTCCTCTCATCTTAACAACAAGTCAATGGACTGAAAATATTTCATTTCCAGTGAGCCTGGAAGCATCGACTTTTTTGGCATTTTTAGGGGAGCCCGTAATATGTTTGGCAGAGTAATCAAATCACAGAATAAATATAATTTTTTTAAAGTAAATTAGACAGTATAGAAGCTGTCTTCTTGCTTCATTAGATTTGGTGTTAATGTACATGCCTTTGCAGAGAGATTACTTTGATTAGTTCAGCAGTTCCTGAGAGCGTATTATGAAAGAATATGCAGCGTAAAGGAGGGAAAGGAAGTTTTCCCACTGGGAAGCAGATGCTAGTCCAAACAGGGCTACTCATTTGCTATCCTTCCTTAGCCTTAGGACTCTGCTTCTGTGAATACTAGGCACTTGCAAGCTAGGGAAATTATTTCTGAAAATTGGACCCTAACCTCAGATTCATGGCCAGCGGAGATGTTCTGACATGATGGTAGTTGTATGATCCTTTATTATGGCCAGTTGCTAGAGGCGATTCAGCTGCCCTCTTTTATGTGCGATGACGCAGCTTCCGTGGAAGAAGAGGAATCGTCCTAGAACGGTACAAGATGTGAAGTATGAGACATCTCATTCTCTGTCCCTAGGGCTTGGGGAGTCAGACAAAG
The DNA here is from genome assembly GCA_013397725.1 of Rhagologus leucostigma. NCBI lineage: Eukaryota > Metazoa > Chordata > Aves > Passeriformes > Rhagologus > Rhagologus leucostigma. The sequence continues at coordinate 2,563,446 of VZTD01001928.1, read as the reverse complement.
ACACATAGCAAATCATTCACAAAACTTTTTTCTCTCAGGTTTGCTTTGCTTTATAAGCAGTGTTAAACCAGAGAGAACAGTTCTAAGTATTCTATTGAGCGATAATTGTTTTTCTTTATAGTTAAGGCTATTTCACTTGAAATTATCAAAACATTAGACTTGTGGATCTGGAGGGAAATTTGGCCTCTCTCTCTCTGTCCCTTGGTTTGTTTTCTACCAAAAGCTTACCTCAGTTGTATTCCTGGGAAGCCTAATGGAGGAAACATGTCAGTTTATGACCCAGTACCTTCCAAAGGCATCAGCTCATCCTAAAGCTTTCAAATGTTTCTGCCACAAGTTTTGTGTGTGAAACATGCAGAAAGTTCACCTGGCTTATGGCCCGGGTCTGAACTGCCCTCCAGTCACTTCTAGAAAAAGGAGAACCTGCCCAGCATTAATCTCTCAGGATTCTGTCACATTGAACTATGGTGAGAGCAGCCTTCCCACCTTGAGAGTCCTGCCTTCGGCTGGATGCCAGCTGCCCACCAAGCTACTCCATCCCTCCCCTCCTCAGCAGGATGAGGGGGGAAGGAGAAAATAGGATGGAAAACACCTGTGGCTCAAGATAAAGGCAGTTTTATAAAACAAAAGCAAAGGCTGTGTGTGGAAGCAGAAGAAAAGAAAAGACTTATTCTCTACTTCCCATCAGCAGGAGTTGGCCAGCCACTTCCCAGGAAGCAGGGCTTCAGTAGGCACAGCAGCTATTCCAGAAGACAAACATTGTAATAACAAATGCCCCCCCATCTCCTCCTTTCTCTTAGCTTTTATTGCTGAGCAGACATTGTATGGTATGGAATATCCCTTCGGTCAGCTCGATCAGCTGTCCTGGCTACAGCCCCTGCCAAGGTCTTGCCCACCCGCAGCCCACAGGCAAGAGGGGAATGTTGGAGAGCCAGCATTGCTGCGGTGCCAGCGCTGCTCAGCCATAGCCAAAACACTGGGCTGTGAGCAGCACCTTTCTAGAGACCAACACAGCACAGCTCAGGGAGGGCTGCAATGTGGAAAATGAGCTCCAGCTCAGCCACACCCAAGGCAACCTCTTGCTGCTGCTAATTTACTTCTGTTCACAGTTTTTTATAAATTACAGGCAAAAATAGCAGAAAGACCATGGACTCTGGGACCCTTCCAGGAAACTGAGAAAATTGTCTAACAGAAAAAGGGAAAGATAATGCTCAGATAAAATTTAATTAAAGTCCAAATGAGTATAAGATTTCTTTCACAATGATGGGAAAAGAACTCATTGTCCTCTTCTTTGGCTGGGAGCTGTGGGTGGAATTAGGTTTTAGCTCATCTGCAGGAATACAGAGTGCACTGCAAGAACAGGTAATCTGCTTCCTACAAGATAAACAGACTGTTTTTGGGAAATGCCAGGAGAGTTAAAAGACCAGGAGCACGGTCAGCAAGGCATTAATGACTTCGAGACATCTTTACAAAGGCTCACCTGGGCTTCTTTAAATTATCTGGAATATCACCTAGGTTTCCAAGGCCAGCATGAGGAAAGAGGAATAGACTACTCAGAAATGGGAATGGTAAAGTCCCACTTTTCTTTGAGTGCAGACACAGTTATTGCTGAGCAGACATTACAAGGGAGGCATGCACAAAACAAAGTTGTTGGGTATTGTTAATAAGTTGAGCGATTTTATTTTTTTCCCCATTGCGATGTGGGGAATGATAGTGACAATTTCTGAAAACATCTTCGGGAAGACAATTCTCAACGCTCAAAATATGCTCTGCTTGCCCTCTAGGTATGCTAGGTAATCCTATAAGTGATGGGATAAAGGGAAGAACTATTGATTTTTCATTTGAGTGTCCATCCATTTGCAGTATCTGCCTTTCAAAAGGCAATATCACACTGTAAAATCTGAGTCTGTAGCAGCCTTCCGTACACAGCCTCCCCTGTACAGTGTGAGCCCTGGGTCTCTGGTTTGTTATTGTTCCTCAGTGGCTGCAACATCTGAAAACATTTTTCTCTCAGAAGCATTTTTAGGGCCCTATTTTTGTACTGGTACCTGCAACAAATATATCTGCTTAGATATGCAGGTGAAAACTGGTTGTTCATTTTACACAAAACCCTGGTTTCAACCATCTGTGTTCTTTTTGCCTTTTAACAGCTAAGATCTGTCAGAGGGGAGCTCTCCCACTTCTTAGCTGTTCTCAGAGAGTGTACTGCAATTTTGGCACCCCGAATAACAAGGCAGGGAGAGAGTTGTGTAATATATATCCTGTGTGCTCTATTAATCATAAAAATTAAATTTAGTTATTCATGCCTGCAGCAACTTGGCAGGGGACAGAAGGCAAGAAGACCCTTTGTAAATAAAATTGTTAAACTGAGTACAAAGTTCTGTATGGCCTTTCATGGGAACATACTCTTGGGACTACTCAAAAATCAATAGACAAAATAGAAAACAGTAAATCAAATCAACATGGTTTCTGCTGTGCTGTAGAAGTGAATAATTCACCTCATGGGTAGTTCTCATTTTGTAGGGTAGCCAAGATCTATGGTGAACAGCAAAGGCACAAACTGTAGGGTGCAGCCAGCAAGCGCTAACACTGGGCTGTTCAGCCCTACAGCAGGAGAGGGAGAATCCCAGGGCTGGGCCGAGTACACAAGGGCCAGACCCGAAAGGATGGCTTGGAAAAGTCGCTTCAAACACAAGATTTTTTTCTAGTATTTAGCAAAACCAAAATCTTTTCCACTGAGATGAAAAGATTCTATCAGTGACCTCTCCAACAATCTGAATGGAGCCCTGTAAATGGCAGTAGGCTGCAACTCTATGGCAAGGCACAATCCAGCAGCTGCTCTGCCTTAGTTCCCCCAGTTGTATTTCCAGCTTACTCTGGGGGGTTATGGCTTCAAGGCCAGGTAGCTTGAAAAGGTCAGCCCACCTCTGTTCCTCTTGTCCTTCCCCACAGAATCTGAACACAAAGTAGTTCACAAAGAGCTCTCAAGACCAGCCAAGCTGCATTTGCAGTGCCTCCAAAAAGAGCCTCTTCACCCTGATTTGTGGACTGAACTCTCAGATTCATCCTTCCCTGTCTCCTATGGCTTATCCTCTGTGCAAAGCCAACTCTTCTCCAAGGAACGCTGGTCAGCCAAACTCTTTTCAAACAATTTCAGCTGGAAGCTTCCCTACTTCCAGTTCCTGAATAAGAGCTCTCACCTTCTCACACCTGTGAACTAAAGCCAATTGTGCTGGTGCACTTTAGTGCCTCCTGTAGGCAGGGAGAAATCACACTTAAAAAACAATTGGAAAGTTGCTGTATCATTGCAGAAAAAAGAAACTCCCCATCATTCTGGCAATAATTAGATACAAAACTTAAAAAAACCTTCCTTTATTACTCTCTTCCTCTTAATAAACCGTATCTCTGTCTCATACAAGTCAGTCTACTGTAGCCTGAAATGTAGGGTCAGCACATGGTGGTCTCTAAGCTGCTTTGTCATTTTTGCTGAAAACAGATGTTATGAAAGATTTGCTTATGCAGAGATGCAGCAGAATTGTGTGTTTCCCAGCTACGATACCACTCCAATAAAAGAAGGATTACTGACAGAGAAGGGGTGAGAAATAAAATTGCAGAGAGATTGTATCAAGCATTTTCCCCTTACTGAAGTGCTGGCTGCCACTAGAGGTGCGCACAGTGGCCAGTGGCAGACAGCAGTGCCAGGATTTGGTTAGCAGTGGCAGAGAGCTGGTACTGCTTACAGGAAGAACTACTGGTACCATTTGGTTTTTGATTGTTGGTTTTTTACTCCCATCTGCTTATGCGGTAGTTACTTCTGAAATAGAAAGAACTCAGTGACTCGAGCCTCTCATGGGAGGGGCTGCAGAAATATCTTGCTGGGTAAGACAGAGGACAGTCATGGAGACAGCTAGATCTCTGATGAATAGGCTGAGGAAAGAGGAGCAGTATGAAGTAATTTGTACCCACACACAGCAATCAAAATGAAAACCCTGACATTTGAGAAATAATAGTTCATGATAACCAGAGGGTAAACAAATTGTGGTGTCATTTGATATTAAAGAACTATCATCTTCCTCCTTAGATAATAGCACTATTGTCCACAAATGATCTGCAGAGAATACATATGCTGCCCTGATGGCTATACAATTATTTTTTCTGGCACATACTGTCTGTCTTACAACATCCCCGTGAAAGAAATCCTATTTCTAGAAATACCATCAGTGGTTATGTATGGGGAAAAAAGCAAACCACAATTGTCAAGCCACTGGTGAGAGAAAATTGTGTTGGCTGCACTAATAAGCAGGCATCTTAACTGTCAGCATCTCCCAGCCATTGCAGGTGCCCTGTTTTGCTGTTCTAGACTGCACTGTGCCCACTGCTTTCAGGAATTGGAGCAGGATGAGAAGGAAGAAACAGACCACTCACTAACATCACCAAATTTTCAAAATCTTGTATTTGAATAGTTTCTAAAAACAGCCTGAAGAGCTAGTGAAAATTAAAATTCCCAGAGAATATTTTAGCTGAGTCTATATGAGATTTCAGTGTCCTACACAAAACAAAAGGGCCAGAAGTAGCCTGCACCAAATTCTGCTTCAGCTGCAACAGCGTTGAAGATTTGGGCAGGATTCTATCATGGCCCTGAGAACAGCGACATTATGAAGAGTTTGTCCCTGCTGCAACTTGAAACTCTTCACAAAAAGTCTGAAATCAAACATTCCTAATGCTTAAGCTAGAGCAGAATCCAGTGCAGATCTACTATCAGAGCTTCTCAGTGTACAGAAGTGTAAAGCCATATGCCTGTTTCTTTATAAACTCTTCTGCTGGGGCTGTCATCCAGCCTGTTACCACCGTGGACTCTGATTTCCCAAGTGTCCACATGAGGCCTCTAAATGAACAGATTCTTCTTTGTTTAGCTCGGCAGTGTGGCCTTTATTAATACCTGCTCTGCTAAATGCCTCCTCTGGATCCTCAGTGACTTCTGTTTCAGTTGCTATGACATCCTTTTACTCCAACCTTAATTAACAGAAAGTACAGGGCATTTATCACAAGGTTGCAGACAGGATGCAAGTGTGACTGTGTTCAACTTAGTCTAAGCCCTTTTCATTTTGATCCTGTCCTCTCCCAGCTCCTGTCTTTAGCTGTTGTTGCCCTGCATCCCTTTCTTTGACAATGCTCCACCCTTCTTTTCTCTTAAATCAGATCTATATCTGGTTTTCACTTCTAAAAGCCTTGATAGATTCTCTATCTCCAGCTTAGCTATCATCTTTCAAATGGCTCTGGCTTGCCAGCTCTCTCATCCTGTCAGCCAGTGATGCCCATTCCATCATTCCCTGAACACAGTTTCCACCATGCATGATTTGCTTGTCTCCGTGCAGTTCTGCATGCTGGTGGCAGTGGCAATAAGAGACATTGACAATAGCTGGGCTTCAGGCACACACAACCTGCTGGCCATATTGACACCACCAACCTATACTGTCTGATTTTATCTGCCCCTTTCCTGCCAGTACACCTCCGTTTCTTGTCTCCTTGTACTTGATAACAAGCTCTTTGGAGCAGAGACTTTTTATTCTATGCTGGGATCATGTTTTGACTTGCTTAACATTTCTAAGCACCAGAGTAATGCAAATGTAGTGGACTTCCATTTTCTGGTAATGCCATGAATTCGCTTAACAAACATACGCTGCTTGATTTTTTTGGTGATGAACTTGTGAATAATTCAGTATGACTACAAGAAAATGTCGGCGTTCTGTTTCAATAAAAATGTGGACAGGTGAAAATGGTTTTCAGAGTTCAAAAAGCAAAAGAGTAAGCCTTCTGAATAAACAAACATCTCAAAAGCAAACCTGTATGAAGTGATAAACACTGGCAGTGATCCTCAGAAAGTCAAACTACCATTTCTCACTTTAGTTTTATGATTCTGCCTACTCCCTTCAGAACTGGCATTCCTGCTCATGACTTGCAGATGATACAAACCACAGAAACATAATTGGGTGATAATTTTGCTGCACAGCAGACAAACATAGACAAACACGGCATCTCTACTTACTGTAAGAATTTTTCACTGAAATAATATCCTGAAATTCATATATGTGATTGGGAAAGCTGGGCACTGCACTCTTTCTGCTCTTTCAGATGGCTACAAATGTGATTGAAAAAAGAAAACACATTACCAACATATAGCCTTGAATGTGGGCTTGAGTTCCTAGGACACCTGAGCGATTTTGCACAGCACCATAGAGTTTCCTTCTTGTACAAACTGAAAGTTAAGGATGTCACCAGTAGGGAGTGACTGATCTCTCCCTGTGTAATAAACAAGTGGATTCATGATGAGGAACACCAGATTTAGACAGGCCTCATCTCACTCCCAAGTGGATGACTCAGCTACTTCTTTTCCTAGGGAGAAAAATTAACATGCTCTTTTCTAAGCAGAGTTTCAGTAATGGGACTTAAGATCACAGAACACCTCAACAAAAATTGGACATTTAGAGGCATTTCTCCCTGATCACGAAAACTTTTTTTTGGTGTGTGTTTCTACCTCTTCTTGCAGCTTCAGCTACAAAGTGTAATTTAATAATTATTCTTATCTTCTTCCCCCCCATCAAATCAAAACTCTATCCAGACAAAAAGTTAAGCCTTTGCCCTTAATACACATATATTTTACTATACAAATGCATTGCTGCTGCCTTTGACTCGAGGTGAAAATGCTACTTTTTTAGTGTTCATTTATAGTAACTAATTATCAGGGAGAAGAGGTAAACAGAAATACAGTCACTTCTGCCCTCACAAATTTAAATGAAGCTCAACACATCTTAACAGTGCAATCAGTACAAACTCCTGCTACTATATTCCTGAGTATGGACATACTTAAAAGCCCCAAAAGTCTTTTTGTTTTCAAATTCATTGACTTGTGGCACAGTTACTTTCTTGGATTTCTTTTAGAGTGAGAGAGCAGGGCTGTTTATCTCGCAGTTCACAGAGGAACATCCTTGGGCAGCAATCGGAACTTGTTACCATCATTAGACAACTGCAGAGATCTCAGTCTGCTCTGGTATATCGCAGACAGCAAGTCAACAGTGATAGTAGTTGGTTACTCCATGAACAAGAAAACCTCATGGGAGCATTCTTAAGTTCAACACCAAAGAAACTCAAACCTATTTTCCAAGCATAAACAGCAGAGTATGAGAATGGCCATTCTGAGTCAGTCCAAAGGTGTGTCAAATCCCGCATCCAGTGACTGAGAGCAGCGTGCCGGGAAAGAGTGCAAGAATATGGTGAGATTTCCCTAAAATACTCTTTCAGCCTCAAACAGCATGCAGCTCAGCAAATCTGTGCTTCTCAACCCGTATTTCAGTGACCTAAATCAAACATTGATGGGGCTTTTGTGAGTTTATAAAAGGATTCAGGATGTAGGTAGGAATGTAGTTTCAAGCTGCCAATGTAAAAGTCTGGGAAAAGAAAGGCTGCAGTCTGAACCATGAAGTTATTTTGGTCCAAGCTAAATTGCTCTTTAGCTTGAGCACAAGCACAAAAATGTGAAAGCTAGCAGAGCCTCTCTTGGAAAGCTTTGCATAATTTAAAACAGTCGTACTACAAAACCAGTTTTCAGCTCAGCTTAGCAACTTTCTTCATGATAGGCAAGTGCCTTTCAAAAGGGTTACCAGAATGAACCAGCTGAGACCCAAGATCCTTTCCTTCCTTTCTTCTAACTATTGGAAGAGAAATTATTCCTCTTAAAATGAATTCTTGCTTCACCAGTTTTAATGAAACATTTTATTTTTTTAATATCCCAGATAGTCTTATTAAAAGCTCAGCTTTTCAAGGTTTGATGATCAGATCTGAGATTCACATCCCAGAGAAGTGCCTGGAGCTGAAGCACCCAGACTACCTGAAGATTTAGGAACATGTTTTTTGTATAACAACTAGGCCTAAGAATGGAGAGGCTGAATAGAACTAAAAATCTAACGCAGTAATGCAACATAAACAGTCACTATGCTGGGAATAGTTTCTAATCACTGCTGTTTCTCAGGCTTTTCTTGTACTTTTATGGTGCTTCTAAATTTCTTACCTTTGCTTATTAGACATTACAGCAGTAAAAGACTAATCATGATTCACTGAGCATAGAAGAATAATGAAGGGGAGACTATTAAACTATTTTTCATTCTCCAACCATTCCACTGGGACCAGGTTCTTAATTTTTGGTAGCCAGCAGAGTTACGGATAGATGAGAAACGTCCACTCATAGGGAGATGATTATTTTAGTCCTTTAATGATCATCTGTGCATGTGCATTTTGGAGCCCTGGTTCTGGAACTTGACCTATATATTTATTGTGAGGTCACTTGATGTACTATTCTGTAAGTACATATGTAGGACTCAAAGATGCTGGTGATATTTTGTGCAGGGTACTTATCTCACTAAATTCTGAGGAATATTTTGCAATTTGCTTTCTTATAATTAGAAGTGTATGAGGCAGCAGATTGACACTGTCTAAATTCAGGATACGACTTATTTATTTACCAAAAGATATAAACTATTCAACTTATTTAAATTAATTTTATCTTTTTCCTTCACAGGAAGGAAAACTTTTTTAACCACCTGTCTCCAGCTGAGGAACTTTCTGCTCCACTTCATACAGAGTGTTTCACTATCTCCTTGCAGAAAAATAATGGCTATTAGGTGACAGGTCTAACAGAAAACCACCACCCAGACACATGAAACCAGGTACGTTTAAAACTTCTATAACTCTTCTTTTACAATCACCTGCACTAACTTTTATATGAAAGTCCCAAGTCTTAATTTACACAGGCATCTGATGCTTGTGTTTCTGTCCCACAGCTGATGGAGGTGGTACATTCTCAAAATTGGGAAATACCTTGACTGACTGAATCTCGCAGGCATTTGATAACCTGGTATTGAGTAAGATTTCCCCAAAATACCATTTTAGTATTTAAAAACCCCTGACTTTGAAACATGATGTAGATTATCAGTGCTGACAGCAAAATATGAAGTCAAATTATTATAGTTGTGCAACAGAAATAGTGAGGGACTTCAAAGTGCAGGTGATGAGCTATACACTCTGTTAAAGAGTAAAATGTCTGTAGTCTACAGGGACATAAGGTATCAGACAGCTGTAGAACAGCATGCAGAAAACAGCCAAAGATATAGAACTTGTACTGAGCAGAGGTGCTAATGACTGAAGTTTAGGTATTCAACGTGTAAAGTAATTCAAAAGTGCAGACTAGAGGATAGCTAGAAGAACACATACAATGTAATAAGTTACTAGTTAAAAAGATAAAAGGAGCCAAAGTTCATCGTCTTTGAATTTAAGAGACTGGAGAGCTGGATGTGGGTTTATGGGGCTTGGCCACAAACCCAAAGTGCACTGTATTGCCCTGCATGAATCCTAAGAAATCCAGCACCAAGTTATCCCATGCACCCGGGCACTACAGAGAATCTGGAACCTGGGAGTTGTGGGATGAGGAGCTGCTTCAATGACTGAAGAGCCTGCACAGTGCCAGCAGCAGCCCGTGATCTCTGGGGAGCCGGAGCAGCCACGGGCGGAGTCAGGCTCCGGAAGGAGCAACGCACATGAAACACCACCCTGTTAACATTGAAAAAACCCCTGCTGCACGTGCATGAGTTTCCCATTTCTGTACTGTTTTAGACTTTCCAAAGCTCAGTGCAAATTTCTCTCACAGAGAAGGTAGACGGAAAGCACCTAACACATAACTAAGTATTAGAAAAAAACATACTAAAGGGGACAGACGAGCAGAGGAAGGGAAGGAGTCAGCAAGGAACTAACCAAAGCAAGGAGTAAGGTACCATTCATCTAACAGAGGTGCCAGTCCTTTACTCTCTAGGAACAGAAATAAACCTGCTTACAGCATTAATCAATAATGTCTGAAATCAATAGTACATAGCAGACTAATGGAACTGAAAAGTCATTAGTGGCATGAGAAGCTTACTTACTAAAAGCAACCTGCATAAACATTGACATTAGCACTAGTCAGAGAATGGACAACCTTGCCTGTGCAAAACCCAATATTATATCTTCAAGTAATATGAAGAGCAAATTCTGGGGGTTTGGGGGTTTTTTTTGCATGAAAACTGTGAAAAGAAGTCTCTTGATAGGTCCCTTTCAGTATTTTTCGCCTGAAGCTTCTAAACTAAAAATATCTTTCTTTCAAAAAGGTTATGAGAGGATATTCAGGGTTTTTTCAGGTTACATCAGTAAAAAATACCTAGTTGAACTGTCTTTTGCTAAGGGACAGCAACTTAGAAACTGTTTGGTAAAGCACTAACTAGCACCAGAAGTTAATATGGGAAGTAATGAAACACAGTAACTGTGCCATGTTGCTATCTTGCCCTTTAGCTATGTGAAAAACAAAATACTTTTATCTATTTTATCTAGAAGAAAAGGCTGTTCCATTACAGGAATGTTTTGTTGCAGAGTTTTTCTAACTCTTGAGATAGAAAGAAAAGAGCTGCAGGGGCTGTTATAAGACTAGTAAGTCAAATGTATCTTGTAGAAGGAATACTTAGTGACACAAAATATGTTAATCCTAGTAATGCTTCTGACATAATATTTATGTGAGAGGATTACAAATTTGTAAAGCAAGTCTGTCATAGGAATCATCTCTGCGAAAAAAGGGACTCCTCTGAAGAGCAGCTGTACTCGGACAAGAATGGCCTTTGAACGTCCAAAGCAGGTGGAAAAGGTCTCTTGCAGGTTTTGCTCACCAAAAGACTGATATCCCTAATAATGAATAGCACACAAAGAGAAAGGGAAGAGGTATCTTTCTCACTGCCACCAACCACAAAGGAGAAAAACCAAAGATAGTTTTCTGGAAAAAATGAATTCTGAAATTCTGTATCAAATATTTTTTAAAGCAACCAGCAGACATTTGAGACTTCCAAAATTTAATGCAAATGCTGATCGTGTTACTTCCCTCCTCATTCTAAAGATTTATTAACTTCAGGCCTCACCACTAGTTTACTTCCCTTTGTTTTATCCTTTTGGTCCTTTCTTTTTGTGCCTAGAAGTTGTCACTTCCTTGAAAGGCAAGTTAAAAACTAAACTATCTGGAAATAGCAAATTAGCTATTTAGCAAATAGCTAATGCAATTCTATTAATAAAACTGTTTTCAAAAACTGGGCAAGTTTCCAGATATAGATGAAAAGGTATAAAATAAGATTGCAGAAGGTCTGTAAGAACCACTGTGATAACTTAATATAACTGGGATCACTTAACCTCTATCAAACCTAATAATGCTGTAAAGCTTATGGTAACTGAAACTAAAGCATCTGCTAAGTAATCTTGATTTTAATTTTGTATATGTATGTGGTAGATTAAGGCATAACTAGTTTTAACAGCCCCTTTGTTGGCCAGGAAAGTAAATATTAATATGCTCGTTTCACTAATGAACATAGAGCCTTGCTAAACAAGTGAATAATTAACAGCACTCAATCCTTACAGGCCTGACCAGAGCCCACTCTGTTAGACTAAGGCACACTCTGGTAAAAGCAAAACTCTGAGGTGAGTTCTCAGTCTGAAGAGCTCTGGCCAACCCTCAACACGTGTTAAATCCCACCACGGTAGACATTGGAGGGGTTGGGTTCTTTCAGGAGTTTGTATAGGAAGAGAAAAAGAACTTTATACAGTATTGTACACACCAATCTACAGTGCAGATGATGTCCTCCTAGGGGTTGGAGTCCTGCTGAAAAGAAACTGAGCATAACTGGAAGAAATTAACAGTAAGATGGCCTCCTAATATTACAGTCATTGCTGTTTAAATGGTGTTTTGTGAAAGCTTGATAGTTCAAGCAATAGTTCATTTACCCATCTTACACTGTTCTTGTACCACTATAAATATTGCCTTAGTGATGAGGTATTTTTGTCACCTTTTTCACCTTACTCTGTTCTTCTCATACCAACAAACTTTTCTTTTTCCTCCCACCCTTCATTCCTTTCCATTTTCCCAAGTTGTATCTCTCATTCATTCCATTGTCTTACTTATCCTTTTTTCATTTCAACATCTTTCAGTCTTTGAGGAAGAACAGTTAGTTTTTTAGGAAAGTGGAAAAGCATAAAAGTAAGCTATTTTTCTTAACAGGGAACCATACCTAAAGCAAACTAATGTGGGATCCTTATTGCTTGGAACAATTCTGAATTTTACAGCAGCCAGTCCCGCTCTAATTCTGTGTTCAAGAGCTCTTTGCACACCCAGCAGGCTAACAAAGACACAGACTTTTTAACAAGAGCTTTAAAAAGCTTTCACTGAAATGCGTGGTGCAGACTTAAGGGCATTTTTTTTTAGGTAATGAGGGAAGCCTGCTTTGAGGAGAAAGACATTACTTAATGACAAGATGAAAACAAGAAAATGTGGCTTTCTCCCTCCAGAGTAAAGGCACACTACTGCATGTTGCTGCATATAATGCACTAGTTGAATTAATATAATTTGGAAAAGCTTATGCTTGTTCTGAAAAATAATCAACAGTTTAAAAGAAGTCCATGCCCTGTACTATCAGAATATCACTATATAGAATTCTATAAATACAGCTGTTTTGTTAAATAGATGTTGACCTGGTTATTTGTAAATTAGTTCAAGAACAGCGTAATTCTGGTTTTGGAAGCTAGACAAGGAGAGTGGGAGTATTTTCTTTAAACCAAGAGCATTAAAAGGTGAGCTTGGTGAACTACTTTGTGTACTACTATAGAACCTGTTTTACAATCTAATACAGTCTATTGAACACTAAACAATGAAACTAGGATTTGTTCCTTCATTTGATTACATTGTTCCAGCAAATGCAATTGCAGAAAGATTAACTACCTTCTGAGATAAGACACAGGGCCCAGCCAGAGGCAGCTGTTAAAGTTTCCTATCTACTTCACAAGCAATGAACTGTGTCCAAGTAAGCAGTGTCTTATACAGGTGGGATGGGCAATACCTTGCTCTGCATGAAGGAAGAGAGCTAATTTTGATTTCTTTGAGTACAGTTTCATTTGACTAGCTAGTGATTTTTAACATGAACACATTGACAAGGCACAATACCTTTACTCGCAACCTATTTTATCACATGACAAAACTACAGGGCCTTTTTTCCATCTCTTCTGCAGCAGCATACCCAGTGTATATTTGTTATATTATAGGAAACATCTGGGGTTTTTAAAGTGAAAGATAGCTCCAGCTAAGAAAGGCTTTCTGATATAATACAGCAAAAAACGTTTCAGGAAAGACCTCTTTCTTGATTATCAGTTGTGATGAAAGACAAAAGATCCTTCTGTAAAGAGAGAAAAGTAATCTCTGGTTGAACTTGTCTTTTACTTTAACAGAGCCTGTAGAGGTCCAAGTTTCTCAAACTTCTCTCCTTTGGTTCTGCTTTGGAAGTAATGTTTGATATAGTCTCAGTTGTACACCACTTTATTCCTCTACTACCAGTTGGTCTAAGCAATTCTCACTGCTTGAAAAGCAAGTTACATCATGACTTGCCTACTGTTCCTTAACATGATTAGATTATATTATCTGTTAGATTCTGGTTAATCACTAAGTAGATCTCTAGGACATTCAATTTCAAAAGAAGCACTTACTCCTTCTGTTACTTCAAGCCACATGCTCTAGTGCAGCTGGAAATTGTTCAGTTATTATTAAAAAATATAATATGATTTTTCTAGCCAGCTTATTAATTTGACTACAGCAAGAGGAAAAAGCAGCAGCAAAGCAATTTCTCAGTTATTGGAGATAAGACTGAATGTTCTGACAGTAATGATCAGGAGAGCTGAGACATGAAATATCTGAAACATGAACCACCCATGAGGAACTCACTTTGTAAGGAAGTTCCTCAGTTGGGAGCTGCAGAAGTGAACAGTCTGGGTCATCAGACTGAGAACCACTGCTATAACCCACAGCAAGCATCAAATTCCTGCTCATACATACTACAGTATTGTCCAATTTAATATGCAAATTTTAATTAGCAAAGACAGCAGCAGTTAGTCTGTTTGTCAAGGGTCCTGGGGCACTGTCACAAGACTAGAGCTATACAAGAGGGACCAATTAATGAAAAATTAAGTTTAACCATGAACAGCCTTTCTTAAACAGAGCTTTATTGCAAGGGCTCTGACTGTAGCTTAAACAGTAGAAATAATTCTCAGTTGCATTTGCCAGAAGGAACTTTTAGATTTAATAAATCAACACAAGATAACATACATCAGTTGCTCCTACTTTCTACGTGTCACAAAATTATAGATTGAGAAGACTTGTACATACTTAGTGGGCCCTGTTACCTTCAACTCAACCCTGAAATTCAGAGTTGTTGACTAACTCAGGGAAAGCTTACTTGTCCCTTGAGTCTTGAGAAGTTTAAGGATCACAGCAAATGCTGAGATTGCTGGTTTGGTGCATACCAGGAGGGATGAAATTGTTTATTTACTTACCACTTAATAGCAAATACCCTTGCTTTAAGCTATTATGGAATTAATATTTTATCTCTAGGAAAAGGATTAACACCAATTTGAGTTTCATATAAGAATCACTGCAGTTTATACAACAGTGATTTCTAATGTAAATGAGAGCTTCACATATATAAATAGAAGCATACTTTGCTAATGTATTATTAAAACAATCAAATATGAGGCTTCAAATGAAAATTGACTTAGTATTTCTAAAGAAACTGACTGTAATAGTCCGAACTAGTTTTCAAAGTTCCCTAGGAGCAAGGATCACAGAATCAAGGTCTTTTCACATAAAATGTTTTTAGACATGGATCACCAGTGGAAGTATTATTGAATTAAGCCCATTCATAAAAGCCTTATCAAGTTAGTACATAGTTAGTACATTTACAAATATAAAAGAACAAAAAAAATACTCCAAGTATGATTTTCAGCAAGTAAAACTGGTGTAAAAAGCTCTGTATCAGAAAACGCTGTGGGTCAGCACTGGAAATCAAACGCAGCAGCACAAGCAGGAGAACAGAGACCTCCACCAGCCAGGGTCCAGCCCCACTTTACCTGAGAAGCTGCTAGGTCGAGAGAGAGCAGCAGGAGTCCAAATCCTTAGGCATGCTCCCGAGGACAACAAGGCAGAGCCAACGCTCAGTTGGGAAAGTATATCCGGATGTTACTTGCAAGGATAATAAGGTTGAGACATCTCAGGGAGCAGCTCTAAAGTCAAGTTAAGAGGCCAGAGCCAAAGACCAAAAACACCCAGACACAACAGGAACAGAGCCACAGCTCAACAACAGCCCTGTAGAGGAAAAAGAAAGGAGCATCCGGGGCTGAGCTAAATAGAGCTCCTCATCAGGAGGGGTGGGTGGGGGCAGCAGGTGAGGCTGGTCAGGGTAATTAGGGCCTGTTAGTTCACACCACGTTCTGAGAGTTTGAAAACACTCTTGCTCCTCTGAGAGCAGCTGGTTTGCAAACGTTTATAGCTCTTCTTTTACCTTTTCTTGACAGACACTCCAAGGTAAAAAGTTGAAAAGAAAGCATCTCTTTCAAGATTGCGGTGTGATCACACAAGCTTAAATTACATCCCCAAGTATTTCTTGTTGCATTTTAAATTCACTATGGTTTCTTTTCAAGTTCCTGGTGTGAATTATACTTAAGTGATTTTCGACCTCTCTTTTGCTCTCTGTAACTCGGACTTTAACAAGCTGTCAGACCTGATAGACATGAGGCTGTTCATGCTTCCCCTTAATTTTATCAATAGAGCAAATGAATGCTCTGAATCAAGTAGAAAACAGAGGACGTGTCAACGCCATACAATAAGCACCATGCAGAGGTGGACTGTGGAAGCAGAATGGAAATGTCAGTACAACACTTCTTCCCAGCTAGTTAGTGCTGTTGAGCAGTGCTTTTCAGTAATGTTAACCATTCTAATCGTAGTGCTGCACTTTCTTCCAGGACTTCTTTCACCACTTTTAGATTCTCTGCATGGCAAAATAGCATATGGTATAGGACATTGAAAATAATAATAACAAAGGAAAATACATGGGAATAATAGTCAAGAATCTGCACCAACTTGTGCTTTAGGATGTCCTGATGTTAGACACACAAAGATCCCTGGTATTGGGAAGGTATTGGGAAGGTACACATGCAGCGTGTTCTGCAAGGTACTTTGGGATATTATTTAAAATAGCAGTTGGAGGGAAAGAAAACTGGGCACATTGATTCAAGGCTCACACTGTAGGGCTCCTGCCATCTTCAGAACAGTAAACCAAATGGATGCAAGTGAGCACAGGCAGAGAAAAATGTTTTGAGCTGTCACAAGGCTGTGAGGAATGTGATCACATGCTGTGTAGGCACAAGTCATGTGCAGAGCCAGCTGTGCCAATAATCACTTGAAAATTAAATTGTAAGAGCAATGGGGCCTTATATCTGTTTGAGACAGTATAATTCCTAAAATATATCCTAGGTCTGTGCAAATACAGTGTTTGCTTAGCTGTGAATTCTCTGAAGAATTGCGTTGCATTTTTTTTTTTCCTGCTTAAGATGAATGAAAATGTGTCAGGCCTGAGTGACAAGGCCTTAATGACCCTAACTGACCTCATCTGAGACTCCCACCCACACACTCTGCCTATTGGTCCGGGAGTGCTACTTAAACTCAGGTCTGAGCCTGCACAGCTTCAGTGACTACGTTTCTGTGTGATGTAGTCTTTTTTTTCTTAGTGTTGCTGCTGGTAATCCTTTACAGCTTGTAGAAATCTCTCTGCTTCTTCTCATCTACTGCCCTTCAGGCTGTTCTACAGTTTGTCATTTGTGTAATGTGTTATTGTGATGCTTCCTAAAGGTATGGTTTCTCCTTCCTGTGCAATGAGCCAGTTTAGAGAACTGAAATGAAGTACAGTAAAAGTGAGTACAGGAAGCTGATGGAGGCTGAACATGAGTGATGGTAACACTCTATTCTGGCTTCTTTAGATATGCCTATTAAATTGCTTGTAGTT
Organism: Rhagologus leucostigma; assembly: GCA_013397725.1. NCBI lineage: Eukaryota > Metazoa > Chordata > Aves > Passeriformes > Rhagologus > Rhagologus leucostigma. The sequence goes on along the minus strand of VZTD01001928.1, from coordinate 2,546,512 downwards.
TTTTTCCTAACTCTTCAGGAGTTCATGGCGTTTTGGCTGCTTTCACCGCTTTAGAAAGCATTTACAAGGCAATTGTTTTAGTTTTAGAGGATTTCTACTTTATTTGGTGCTTGATGCAGCCACTGTTTTTGAATCCCTGGAGTATAATAATGACAGGACAACCCATATGGCACTGGGTTACTCTGTGAGCATTTAGACTTTGTCTTACCTTAAAAGCGTGAGAAGATAAAGGTTTGTTATGGTGCACCATGGGCCAAACTGCAGCTCAAATGTGACCGCTCTGGTTGTACCAGTGAAGTCCTACCATGCTTTATGAGGGAGGCCTGCCATGCCAGCTGCTCTTCTCGTAAAGCAGGCTACTGAGAAAAAGGAAGTAATAACATTCCCTTTTCCCTGGTGCCACATTTCTCACCGCAGAATGAGCTCTTTTTATTGGGAAACTGTAAAAGACTGCAAGGGGCAAGAGGTTTCCATTCTAAGAGTGTCAAAAACGAGGGTTTTCTCCCCTCTAAAACCATGTGAAAGAAATAAAAAAAAAGTAGGAAGGAAGAATCTTTGCCTTGTAGCTCAGAGATTGGATGTGAATTAAGAGTCATGTAAAGCTATTCAGAAAGTCCATGGCAGAAATAGATGCTGCCTGAGTCCCAGCTTTGTCTAGAAGTCCTGTCTGTCCTTGCTTGCACAGAAGGCTATGTTATTCTGGAAAGAAAAAAAGGAAATTATTTCTGCCTTATGGCTACTACTAAAGAGGAAGTCAGTAGTAGATTGTGTGTTTGTGGGTGTGAATTTGCTGAGAGATGACCCAGCTGGCGGCAGAACTACAGCTCCTGGTTATAACTGCCTGGAGGGCTCTGATGCTGCAGCAGATACAGCCTGGTCAGGTGCAGACTGTGGCAGCAGAAGCTGCCTCAGCAGCATAACTATGCAAAACAGACCAGATGTTTTTGGCACATGTAACCTATTTTTTAACAGTCAGAGATACTAATGATGATCTTCATAGGTGTTGTTATAGACAATATTTAAAGTGATTTAGTCAACTCTGTCTCACTACCAGACATGCTAGAAAAGGCCAGGAAGGAAAATTATATCCTCTTCTTGAGACAGAAGAATCTGTTTTCAATGTAGGACTAGTGTATTAAGTATGTTTCTTTTCTATCAGTATAGAGGAAAACCCTGCAATTGGGCAGGAAAATTACTTTCTTTTTTCCCCCTTACTTCTGCAGTTTTCACAGCCTTAACATTCTTCTACCTTCTTCTTATAAGCTGTCTGCAGTTTGTTGTTAAATCACTTTTGCCCCATGAGACACTGATTTTTTTTAAACAATGTTCTGTATGCTGTTTATATGATGTGTAATCTGCCATGGAGCCATAGTCATAGGAATTAATGTTCAGCCTAAATCACCAGTTTTTCCAGTGTGTGTGAGGCTTGTGTATCTCAAAGGATACTGCTTTGCATTCAGCCTTCGTGCTGTTCTCTACCTTCCTTAGAGCCTTTCTTCAACCCTTGAAAGGCCTTGGTGTTTCCCTTGGGCCACAGTCTGTGAATGATCTGTTCACCTGCTCTCAGAAAGCTTTAAATTCTTCTGCTTCTGTGGTCCCTGGTGCAACACCAACACCTTGGCAGAGCAGGACCTGGCTTCTCTTCTCATGCTTTCAGTCCCCAGTGCTCTGTGTGAATTAATGTCTCATACTCTGTCATAACTGTATCAGAACAGTCCTGCTCTGACAGGGAAAAAGATCATATGCAGGAGAGGTGCAGCTTCTTTATCTGGTAGAACTTTAGGCTGCAGGTTGCTGTGTTCAGGTTTTTTCCCAAGGAATATAAAAGATAAACAATAAAATACCTAGGAAGGAATGACAAGTTAGCTATTAACTTTGGCTAGGAGCTTTTTTTTTAAGTGTTTAGGGAAACTGAAGCTAAAAGCAAGTCTATTATTCTCATAGCTATTTTAATCTGAATTAAGAAGCTTTTTGTGTGTAGAAAAACCTTTAGATTCATGTCTGTCTTAAATGCTCCCTAATTACTGATGGATTGGAAGCTATCAAGTAAATATTAAATATATGCAGGCTTTTGTGTAAGGACAGACACTTGCAAACAGTGGAAGGGGTAATACTCTGGCATGTCAAGGCCTGTTTACAGAGTAGCTCTTAGGTACACTTGTACAGCAAGCAGAGCCATTCAAGCCTGCACAATAGAAATAATTCTCACTGATATTTGGAGCTGTTCTGGGTTTGACAGGACCTACATGGACACTTTCCAAGCCACAAATTATATAGCGGAAGAGGTTGGGAGCAAGCAGTGGGTCTAGATAGTCAAAGTCAGCATGACACAATGCACTGTTAATAAGTAATTGACTGTAAATTCTATTCTCTACATGAAGATTGATTGTGCTCTCTTTTGGAATATAAGTACTTAACTCCTCTCCTGAAAGAGAAATCAAATATTTGTGGGAGTCTTCTGGAGGTGAAAAAAGCCCTCTTTTTTTGGTTAATACAGGAATGGATTGTTATAAAATGTATATATTTTTTTAAGTATAAAGTAATGTCTGAGTAGACATCTGGTGATAAATCCCTGAGGATTGTTGGCTGTTGAGAAGGTGTGAGCTTGATTTGAGTTACTGGCTTGTATGAAGTAAAGAAATCTGATGGTGTGGTGCTGTGCATTGGGCCAGTCTTCTGCTGCTGGGGATTTGCCTGTGAGGACTAAACAAAGCTTTTAGTCTAGTTTATTTATTCATTCATGTTTGTGCTTGCTTCCCTTTAAAGGGACTGAACCACAGTGCCTTAGAAAAACCTAAACTTTCTGCAGATTCATCCCAAGAGCAAAGTTGTGTCTAGCTGGATCAAAGCTCAGTACAGTGATGGAGATGTAGCATGAGTGCATTGGTGTGCCCTCCGTTCTGCTCTTAAACGTGTCAGAGAAGCCAAGGGGGGAAATAGAGGAGAATTCGGAAAGGAAGAGAACGAATGTGGTGAAGAGAGATGGATGTGGAATGCCAGAGGCACAGTGAGCAGATGAAGGAGACTGAATGAAGAATGATGATGGGAAAGACTGCATGCTTTCTTTTAGTGTAAGAGTAATGGAGAGGTGTGTGGTTTGCCAGCTTTCACTCCCTATCTTCAGGATGGTTACAGCTGTGACTGTACAGGACTGACACTTGGCAAGATGCTCTGTGTCCTGCCTTCTACAGCTGCTACCTGGCCAAGATATGTATGCTTGGCTGACCTGGAAGCCTGCAGCCCATGTCTGTAGTTGCTGTATTTGACAACCGGTGCTCTTGAACCTGTGCCACTGCAGATGGACTTTGTCATGCAGTCTGAGGAATGTCTGTGCCAGCAGTACTCTGAAGCCTCGAGTGAGACCACCTAATATGTGAGTGACAATCCTCCCCTGGGCCAAGTGCCTGGAGTCCCTGCTTGCTAGGTGCAGGTACATCCTTTGTAGCAAGTGACTGGCTATTACACAGCCAGGTCTGACAGAAGGAACAATAGATCCCCTGTTGTTAAAGAACAGCAGCTGCACAATTTCCTCAACCAGGCAAAATCAGGAGTACGCCTTACAGAGTTCTCTGCAGGACTGCATCACCTTTATGATCAAATCTTCAGAGTTTTGAAAAAGCAAACCATTGTCCATTAAAAGGTGAGCATTGATGGATAACCATCACGTGTTGCCCTGGACTTGCTGCTTTCACCAGTGTTTCCATCTCTGGTAGTCTCTTTGCACTGTGTGAGAGCTGCAAGTTAACTAAATGTCACATTGTACTGTGTTGTGTGATGTGTCGGCAAACTCTGCAGTGGAGTGGGACCAGCGAAGCCAGTAGTGAAACTGTTCCCAGTGAGGTTCTATTTGCATTCCTTGTAAAGTGCTACTGCAGCCTCTGCAGGATTCAGTTTCCTTTCTATTTTTGTATCATTTTCCAAGTCTGTAGTTAATATTGACTGACAGGGCCAGCTGAGAATCTTGGGATTTCCTATTGCAGATAATTAAGGAAAATACTAATTCATGCACAGACAGATGCCTTGTTGTAAATTGCACTGCATGAATATCTTTGCCTTCGCTGCTAATTCTGTTTCCTACTGATTACTGAATCTGACTCATTGTATAAGGTGCTAGGGGCATGCAGCAGGTTTCCAGCCAGGAGACATGTAAAGAAAGCTGCAGAGAAGCTTGGTCTTATGTTTTCTGAAGTGTTGCTTTTATGGGCCAATTCTCTGAATTGTTTCGTACCTAAGATATGGGAGCTTGTATTTTACGCTTTCTTAATGGAGCTTGGAGAAGGACCTGGGAGAGGTAACTGCATTCGTCAAGGACTTTTCTAGTTCACCTTATTTATTTCCAAATTGGTGTTTGGTTTTATTTTAGGTTAAATTTAAGCTTCCTGTTTTGCTCAAAAGAGAGATTGCCATCAGGGAGCAGTAAGAATAGGCTGCTCTGCAATGTAGGTGAGCCAGGAGCTGAGGATGACAGCAAGGCAGGTGTAGGAAGTGGCCTCACCAATCGTACAGGACTTCTGCAGGAAGAGCAGAGAAGGCCCCAGTGGCAGCCACAGCCATCGTGAGACAAGTCTGTAGTGCTGAGTTGTGTCAGGATCTAATGAGAAAGCTGAGCTGGGGTCCAGATCAGCGGGGCACGTTAATTGTCAGCATAAACATGTAACCAAGTATTTGAACAAGCAGGTAGCTGGTGATAGAAGTACAAAGCTGTCCTCTTCAATGTCTTGTGGAATAGATCTGTTTCCTGGGAGACTGGCTGCTTATCTTGTCAGTAAAAAGATCTGATAGTAATCCCTGTTCTTTAGGAAGGAATGTGCTGAAGTCTCCCGAGTCACAACTTGCCAACAAGCAGAATGGTAAATGTTGATTGTAATGTGTCTAAGTACAACGAAACGAGCGGAGAGGAAGGAGATCTGTGCTTGCCTTGCACCTTCTCAAGTGTCTCCTGCAGAGGGCTATGAGACCAGGTTTCCTGGAGTCACAGCAGTTTGCTCCCATCTGTCCACACTGGGTACCAGCAGGAGGGACACTTTGGCAGTTTTTCCAGTCTTCTACCTGATGAAGAGGTAGTTTTGAGTGTGCAGGCTCAGGCAACAAACACCTGCCTGCAGTACAGGCGTGGCCCCCAACTAAGTTAGCAGAGTTGCTACTTTGGTGAGGGGAAAGACTTTCCAGTTGGAAACAGACCAAACTTTGTCATCAAGGAAACACTCAAGTACGGCCTGAAGCAGATCAGAGGTTACCCTTCAGCAGTTCATCCAGATGAATTTTGAAGTCCTGTTCTTTCACTGTCCAAATTACCAATCTGAGGGCACTCTGGATGAATTAATGCTGTTAGCAGACATGCTCAATGATAACTTCCTTGTGCTGTGGAGAAAAATACAGATTAGATTCTGGGAGTTCAGTGTGAAAGATGGGAAATCAGTACAAATAAGCAGGACATAAGTTTAATGTAATATGAATATACTTGGTTGAGGTTGCTGAGAGTCCTTAAAGACAAGGATACGGCAAAGAGCAGTAACTGGGTTTTAACAGATTCCATTGCAGTACCTTCCTTTCTAGCTCTGTTGTGTCTCTACTTTTACCTAAGTTTATAAGTTCACATCTCAGCATGGTTAACTCTGATCATGGTCATCGGTATCTGTTCAGTGAACTGCTTTTTACCAAGCTTTGCTTCCAAGACTCCTAACCCCTGAATGCTAGGGCTTGCTATTAACTAGTGGCAAAAAAAAGGCAATCCATGCACCTCTGAATTGCTACTAATTCCCTATATCCTCTCCCTTGGAATACTGTAAGAACAGTGTCTAGCTATGCACACTTAATTCTATTGATCTGAACAACCCAGTGAGTGCTGAGACTTGTATTTTCTATCCGTGTGCTCCAGCCATGCTAACCTACAGCATCAGTGTAACACTGAATGAGGTATTCTGTGTGGGCTCTGGTTTAGGCTCTTAATATTATACAGAGCAGAAGTTAAAGTATTTTAATGTATAGGTATTAGTGTGTATATATATATATAATGTCACTTTGAAAAAGTCTATGAATCACTTGGCACCTACAAGCACACGGAATGTATCAGAGAATTATAAAAGAGTCCTGGTGAGAAGGGACCTCAGGAGGTGTCTCATCTAGCCTCCTGCTCAAAGCAGGGTCAGCTCTGAGATCAGACCAGATTGTTCCGGGCTTTATCCAGGTAGGTTTGGAAACCTTCAAGAATCGGAACTGCACAGTCTCTCTGGGCACCTTGTTTCCCTGCCTGCCTGAAAAGGTTTTTCTGTACCTGCAGTTGGAATTTCTCTTGTTATTACAATTAAATTCATATTGTAAAACAAGCGTGTTGGATTGTAGTTCAGGAGTAATGTCAGATGCAGAGCACAATGCTGAGAACATACATGGGCCACAAGGGAAATTCTGCTGATGGAGACAGAGGCCAATGTCTGTCAAATCTATTCTAGTCAGGATCCAGGGGCCCTACTCATGGTACTTAACTGCACATGGAGCTCATTGTGTGTAACTCAGCCAGAGTAGAGGCTGCTACAGAAACCGTGCCATGGCACCAAAAGTACCCTGAAGTAAAACAGGTATTTGCAAAAGTTGTATTGCTTAAGTTTTCCATACTTTGTTTTCCTGAGGAGTTTGACCCGTTTTTCTCCCCTGCAATCTAGGCATGATTCGTGTCTGTCTGCTGCTCATATCTTTGTAGAGCAGCAAAACCAGCATGAAATTGATGTGATCTTCTTTCATTGCTGCCCAAAAGGTTCTGAATAGCAACCCTGGAACAGAGTGGGCTTGTTGACTTCATTCTGCAGCTGCATGAAAAATCTGCTGCTAAGCCTGCAGCTTCAAGAAAACAGCGCAGCATCTGTTCACATAAAAGATAGCTTTGAGCTTGTCTTTTTTAAATAACGAGAAATTTAAACTACTGTGTTTGAATGGAAACTTGGAAACAGGTTACTTGGCTTTCCTCATTTGCCAAGGAAAGCTTTCCACTTATCTTCGACAAAGGACTGGATGGATTTTCTTCAATTTCATTTAAATCTTTTTGTGCAACATGTGGAGAAATTAACATCTAATTTACTAGGAGCTTCAGTCCTTGTATAATGATTATATTATGTGAGTCTCTGTTTAGTCAAGGTACAAAGTCTGATTTCTATGGGATGGTTCTTTCTATAGGTACCTCTTTATATGCATTTGCTTGTCACCATGATAGCGTCATGGTTTAGCTATCAGTTTGTCAACACTGTGCACTTCACAGAAGTTATGATTAACCCAGGGCCTGAATGCAGAGTGCCAGAGAGTAGCATCTGGGCATCTGATTTCCATAGGATCATGCATAGTTCTGCGCTGCTAAAGTTGAATGCATCATGTTTAAGAAAAAAAATATTCCATTCTTTGAGCAGATCTTGAAGTTGCAACATACTGCAATTTCTCTAATATCTACCTATTCTAATTATGTACACAGGCTTTTAAAGTCATTATTATGGACATGTTTGTAAAATCAGTATTGAACTATCACTTAGCAGGTTTACAGCCTGACTTCTAAAAATGTTTCTACATTTCCTTTAGAAATTGCTGTCTTTATAGTCCAGCTTAGAAGTTTTGTTATCAAGTACTGGGAACGGCATTTAATTGGCAAGTATTCTACCATAAAACCAAGTTGCCTTGCTCCTGTCTGTCTGTCTGTCTGCTTTCCAGTAACCTATAACAATATTCCTGCCTGTGCAAATCTGGCTGATGTGTTCTGTCAGAAGCAATTTTTCAACTTAAACTTTGGTACTCATAGAAAAAAAATTCTGTGCTTTCGTTGTTCTGAGATGCCTAGGTTTATACTTTGAGAGTTGTGCTGATTTGGGTGGTGGGTGTTCATTGCCATGTGGCCTCACCACTCCATAACAGAGCATTTTTGTTGTCTTGGGACGGTTTGCACTGGAGACTGTCAGACTTAACCAAAACAGACTTTTGGACAGGAAGCTTCAGTTCCTCAAAGGAAGGATTTGCAGGACAAAGAGGTAAAACCTTAATGGCTTTGCTCAGCCATATCTGAAAGTACCTCAGTGTTAGAGATGAACCTAAGACAATTCTAAGCCAGCCAGAGGTAGTAAGGGCAAATTTCCCTAATGCAGTGGGCATGGCTAGAGCTCCATCAGTCATGTTTATTGCCAGCTGTTTGGCAAGACTGTGGTTTGGAAACCTTGCAGAGGTTACTTCCATGGCAATCGCAGAGGGAACCCCTGGGTCACAGATTGTCTCACACGGAAATATTCACGTCCATACGCTCAACTAGTTTACACAATGGAGCCCACTGTAGATAGGGAGATGAGTCTGGTGCCCAGAGCTGTAGTACTGCTTTTCCTTGCTGTAGTACTGCTTTTCCTTGCTGTATTGCTTCTGCTTGTCCCAGCTGGCAACTGAGCTGTCTGAGTGTACATCATGCATATTTCATCTGTTTTCTGTGGGTAAAGCCTTGCATCATGGGAGGTTTTATTGAAATCCTGGTCCCAAAACTGTCACTTAGGGGGTTCACTGGTATTTATTCTCTTGAAATGCTGGCTGAAGTTATAGTCAGAACTATCTGTATGACCTGCCAGACTAATGCAGCTGTGACAAACCATCAAAGGAGGTGTCAGAAGAAAAGCCATGAGCTCAGTCAGTTGTGCTGCTGAGGAGATCTTCATTTTTGGAATCGGTGCTAAAAGGAATGCACCTGAAAGCACATGGAAAGGTACTACATTATTTACTTTTTGACTGTAGTTATATTAATGAAATAGTAAGAGTAAAACTGAAAATATGTCCCAGTGTACTCCAGCAAGCCAAAAATCCACTGGCCTATCTTAATCTACTGCTGCCATTAGCAAAATGTATGACTTGACAATACCTTCAGAGTGATAAAAATGCAGTTTCAAGTAGTTAATAATCAGATGGAGTCAAAATCCAGTTTTGAAAAATAAATACACTGTTTCATTAACTCTAACACCCACCTGTAGCGTGGTTCATAGCCTGAGCTGCCAAAAAAATTATTAGTGATCTTAAGGGCAGGTGCATGAATTAATGCTGCTGCATTTTCAAGAAATGTTTGGTAATGTCTTTATTTGCCAGTAGGTGTCACTGGAGTCCAGCAGAGAGCTATTACTGCTTTAAAACATTTTTTCTGCTTAATCGAACTTTTATTTCATAGAGGAACATTCAATATTTGTACATGCTGATGTACATACAATAAAAATGAAGAACTGTGATCAGTGCTCTTTCAACTGCTTTTTCCTGTCTTAGCCTTTGATAACTGCTGGTAGATAATTCAATGATTTGAGAAAGATTTCTGATTTTTTTTTTTTGCTCTGCACCATGCCTGAATCTGGTCCAAGCTGATAATGACCAAGGTGACTATTTTATACAAAGATGAAACCACTTAGCAGTGCCCGTATGGTTACTCAGCCCTTGCCCAATCTTGCATTTGGTGGTGGGGAGAAAATGGAAAATCAAGCCAAAAGACCTAAGTACTTTTTTTCCTCTCTCTTTTTTGGGACCTGTGTTGAAAGTTAGAGTCTGGGAACTGAATAAGACAGGAAGGACCTGTCAGCCACAAAGCAGCTCTCTGCAAGACTGAGAAAGCATTTAAGAAGCAAACTTTCCTATACCTTGCACTAGAAAACACAGCACTGCCCTGATGAAGACTGCTTAGGATTGAGCTGAAGTAGAGCATGGAATGATTTTTTTTTTTCCTTTTGAATGAACTGTAGTTCTTGTCTGCTGTGTGTTTGCTTGACAGCTGATCAGCAAAGGTATTTTGTTTGAGATGAGCTTTCAATTATGCCTAAGTATCTACTCTCTGAAAGGCACAAAAAAGCACCAGGTAGACACTGGCATGTTCTTCAAGCCACTTGGTCATACACTAAAAGATAAAAGGGAAGTTATGTCTTGTTTTCCCCCAGCCATGGTACAAGGCTTATTCTTTATGAAAACCACTGGGGAGACATTTTGAGTTAGTCAAAGCATCTTAGTTTGAGCCTAAACTCTTGCATCAATAATTCCTCCAATTTCTTTCAAATGTTTACCAAAAAAAAAAAGACTGTGCTGCACAATAAACATTTATCTCAGAATTTCAAGGTCACAGATCCAGCAGAGAAGTATAGCATAAGGAGACTGCCTGCAGGCCAGTGTATTATTAAAATAATAATGTGGTTTTGGACAGTAAATGCACTGCCTGCTCTGTTGCCCTTACATGTGGCTGATCCAGTAATGAGTCATTTCCGTGACATGTCTAAAGAACCAGTCAATGCACAGATGTTTTTAGGCTTTTTTTATCATTAGCTACTTTTCTGAGCGTGCTCTGCTGCCACTCATTAACAGGCCCTCTATTTCATGCTGTGGTGTGGTCTTTGCTCATTTCATGGGACACGGTTGCATTGTATGCAGGGAATCTTAAGTGTGAAGAGGTTTGCAAAACTGGCACAGTGTAAGGCCCTGGATGTAGCAGGGTCTTGTGCAACGGACGTTGCAGCTTTCTTCCTGATGCTGCACTATAATCTGAGTAAAGGTGAAAGTAATTTGTTCAGGGCTGTATTCTGGCAGGAAACTAATGAAGTTACTAACTGATATTTTGTTGCCTCCTACATTCCCATGAGGAAATCTTCGTTTATATTTTTTTCAATTTTCATTTTATCAGCTTAATTTTCTAGCTACTACATTAATTCTGTCATGAGGTTCGGGGACACATCCATCCAGACCTCATTAGTTGCACGAGTTTTAATTCTCCATGGGTTTTCTTTTCCAATTGTAGTTGATGTTGCTGTCCTTTGTAGCACTGCTCACAATCCTAAATGGCCACACATCCTGGTTCCAGTGCACCAACAAATTTGTTGACCTGATATTGCTGGGGTTTAACGGTTTGTAACTGCTGTAGAAGTGCTAAGTTACTGGCCTCTTTCTAAAAAGTAGAAGCAAATACTTGGGAAATATAAAGGTGAAAACAAAACTCTTGTAAACTAAAACTCAAAAGGTAACGTTATATCATCTGCATGCGAGAGCCACATGCCAACCCAATGATCAAAACTAAGAGGACAAAGGAAAATAAAATGTTGGTCACATACCTGCCCTTTATAAAAGATGAAGGAAGCAAAGTAGCAAAATAAGGAACAGAAATGGCTGCTCGCCTATTGGAGGAGGAATGGAATAGGACAGTGACAGTTGCACCAATGCGCTTCTTATAAGAACCAATTTCTTGCTGGGTTCCCATGTTTTTCTTTCCCCAACAAGCACTATGTTGGTGCACTTTGGTAGCTTTCCTTAAGGGCTGTTGCTATAAAGACAGACGGAAATTCAATAATAATGTGAACCAGTAAGATCTTAAAAGGAGTCCAAAGAAATGCAGGAAGAAGGAAAGGTTGGTATTCAGTCTGGTTGTCCTACAAGGCTGCAAGAGATCTCAGAGGTAAATTTTAAAATTTGAGAGAGACAGCACCCTTTTATTCCTTATAAAAAAATGGGAACTTGCCTTGTTCAAAGGACAGAGGAACCACAGACTTTCAGTGAGGATTTTAAAGTGAGGCTGCATCCTTACTACAAATGCCTTTGTTTTGTTGTTTTGGTTTTTTTTTTCCTGAAACATGTTGGCACATTGTAAAGTCTTCAGTGGGAAATAGCACAGGAGGTTACTTTCTCTGCAGAGCTTGCTGAGAATATAGTGCATAGCAGAATAAAGTTCTGACCTTGGTGATTATAACAAGGTGAAAGCTACTTCGTGCTTTCCCACTAGTGTTTCACCACAGGTTTTTCCAGTAGACTTACAGGCTGATCACCTAGGGAAAAAAGCTGCACAGAAAACCACTGACAATTTAGCCATAGGTAAATGACTACTGTTGGTTCATCGAGTAAAACGAGTCTTTCCAGAGGCTCTGACATTGCAGGGATGATGCTGCCTCTCACATGATTGCAACAGATGGGCGTGCAGGCCAGAGAGAAGGTGGAGTAGCATAACTTTTTCTGCTGTCTGGGCCTGATTCAGTAATGTCATGATCCAGGGAACTTTTTTTTTTAAATCATGGAGAACTGGCCCTTTGCTGCACACATATAAGCATTCCTTTGTTCTGTCCAGCAGAGCTCATTTTAGCCTTTCAGTTACTAAACTTAATGCCTTGGCTTGACCTCCACATATGAGGAGGCAGCTACTGAAAATTATGATCCAAAGCTGTATAAAGATCCCCTGTTTGAGTGCCTTTCAGTCCTTCTTCTCAGGGTTCAGTGTCAGAAATTAGCGGTACATTATCCACTGGAAATACCTCCCTAAGAAAAGCCATATTCCTGACAGAGATCATACTTTGCTGTGCACTGGGTTGCAGATCTCTCCTCTTTCCTGCCCCTGTACCTTCTCCTTTAGGGTTTGCTTTGTTGGGTTTGCATGGCAGGGTTTTGGTAGCAGGGGTGGCTTCTGTGAGAAGCTGCCAGAAGCTTCCCTTGTGTCTGATACAGCCAATTCCAGGTGGCTCTGAGATGGACCCACCACTGGCCAAGGCTGAGCCCAACAGTGATGGTGGTAGCACCTCTGGGATAACAGATTTAAGAAAGGGAAGAAGAGTGCCCAAATGCAGATGGAGAGAGGAGTGAGAATATGTGGGAGGTGAACGGAGGTAGAGAAAACTGGTAACAAAGTTAAGCCTGGGAAGAGGGAGGGTGCAGGGAAGGTGTTTTAAGATTTTGGTTTTATTTCTTATTATCCTACTCTGACTTGGCTGTAATAAATTTAACTAATCTTCCCGAGTCAATTCTGTTTTGCCTGTGACAGTAACTGGTGAGTGATCTCTTCCTGCCCTTTTCTCAACTCATGAGCCTTTGGCTGGTTTTTTTGTCCTCTGCCCAGCTGAGGAGGGCAGTGACAGAGTGGCTTTGGTGGGCACCTGGAATCCACCACCTCTGCCCTGGGCAGCTGCTGCAGCTCTCAGTACAACCCTGCTGTTCTTGCCCAGTCCTGTGGGGCTGCTGGGGGTGGTGTTGCTGCCCTTCCTGCAGCACGTTAATGGCCATACTAAAGTCTAAGTCACTATTTTTGGAGAAGTTGACTAAAATATGGTAATTAGTTACTTCACGTTTACCCTTCTTTTCCCTCCCCTCACCTTTGCTGTGCAAATAGCAAAGGGGGAATTCTCGCCCCAGTGAATCGAAACAGCAAGGGCCCATGTGCTCTCACCCGTGTGTGCCTGTGACATTTGAACGACAGCAACAGGAGCAGGGTGACTTTTTGCAAAGAAAAGCAAAAAGCACCAAAATGTTTAGCATTGTAAGTGGTGCTGATTGGGACGTGAAAGCACTGCAGCAGCTGTGAGTGCAGCAGGGCATCCTCTTCACCCCCATCCCTTCCCACCTGGACAAGAAGCAAGGAAGGAAGTACCATAGGAAGTTCCGAACTTGGAAGGCAAACAGTGACCAGGCTGAGATGCAGAAGAACGGGGAAGAGGCAGAGAAGAGGATAAGGAGTGAACTGAGAGGCTTTCACAGTTGTGAGGAGAGCGGTCTGGGCACGAGGAGCAATGGGGAGAGCCTTCCTGTGAGCTACTGTTTCCTTCTTGGGCAGTGCTTCACAGGGAAACAGGGCAGTGGATTAGGAGCTTATTCCCTTTTTGTGGGAAAAGGACTGGAGCAAGGGTGTTATATATATAGATTATACTGTTAATTCATGTACTTGATATAAAGGATACCTACTGCTATGGTCCCTTTAAAACCTGTAGCCTCAGTTAAGCTGATATTACTGTCAAATGCTATGTTTTGTCCATGAGGCAGCACTGAGAAACCTTCCTGACAGCTTCTGGAGGGATATGACTGTCTTCATCTGCCCCAAGGGTATCTGCTGCACAGGAAACCTTCTGTTTCCCTACTGCATTGCCTCTGTTTTCTTTTGGAAGAAACTGAAACAGTTTAAAATGTTTTAATGTTTTTGAAGGGCTCTGTACTAGGCTGCAGCTCATTTGGAAAATTCTGTTGTTCCCCTCGCACAGGTCCTGGCACAGAACCTCAAAAAGAGAACTGAGAGGGTTCTAGAGTGTATTAAGATGAAATGTATCCAAATAACTCTTCTGTCCCTCTTATGTGTTCCTTCTGCTATTATGCTTTTATCTCTTTTATCTCTACAGTTGATGTATTTGAGCTGTGTTTTTCAGGGCTTTCTGACTTTATTATAAATAGCAAAGTTGATGGTTTCTCTGGGGGGTGTGAGGGGTGGGCAGTAATGAGAAGCTGTAGGATTCACTTTGGCTTTCCCAAAAAACTCTTAAGGTAGAAAGCCTACAGTTTGAAGATGGCTGCTTATCTCCCACTGCTGTTCTCATGCAGACAAATGCCAAACTGGAGCGTTTCATGGATTGCTTTTTTTGTGAAAGGATTTGTGTGGTTGCTGTTTTGTTTCTGGGAGTTTTTTTGTGTGAAGGGAAATGGCAACTATCAGTAATATAATTTCACAAAGAGCCTAAAATGCCTGTTAAATTCCACCTCTGAGAATTAAACATACCTACTGCCAAACACAGATGGGATTTGGCTTTTATTTGCTCTGCCATGGTACTTGCATATTTGAGGTGAGCCAGATGAAAATGGAAATAGCAAAGCTTAACGTGTTAACTGCCAAGCTTATTAAGATACAGGGTGTCAAATTTTCAAGGTATCTGAAGCATGTTGGGGCAGTAAAACTGGCACATCTCTGCTGTTCTTGAACACAACGAGGTTTGTTTTTCCATCATCATCCTAGTAAAAGGCTTCACTTACAGACTTCTGCTGGTACCCAAGATAGAATAGGCAGCACATTTAATTTAATTTCTCCTCTGTTAGTCATGGGAAATTCCCTCATGACCATGGATCTGCAGTGGTTTGGATTACTCTCTGTGGGGTTTCTACAAAGACTGGGAATACTGCTGGAAATATGAAGCTAGCCCAGGGGTATAAGGTGTGTAAGAGCTTTCAAATGACATCCAATTACTATCATTAGACTGCGAAATTCTCTACATTACTGTGTAAGTGACTTAGGTAGCCCAGGCTTTACACTGGAAACAGATCTAACTTCATTTCAACTCTTCTAACTTCATATCAAAATAGAAAGTATCTCCTAATAGTTTCTTGGTGTTACTTCCTTACTCTGGCCATATTCTTCACTTTTTCTGGTTCTCAGGACAAACTTTTATGTTGTAAAGAGCCTCTCTGAGCCTCGGTATTTTGAGCTCTCACAGCAGTGTTTTCCTCTTTGTCTAACAGATCAGTTAGTCACCAAATAAGACTATGCAAACTCAAACAGGTTTAGCTATCCATTTTACTCTTGAGAGTTTAAATGAGCTAATTAGTAGCTCTGATCAAGAATACTCTCAGAACAATATTCTCACTTTTTGTAGTCAAATTATGAATTTTAAAGTTTGTCGCCTGTTTTTCAGTGGCTCTTCAATAACTGAGTCAGGTGGTGAGATACAGATGAGCTTGTAAGCTTTGTCTGAAACACAGCACAAACCTCAACCATATTCTAAATGAAGCTTGTACTTCTCATTGCAAGGCCCGGTTGGTTTTATCTTTTCTCCAGCAGCACCAGTTGTATACTGGCTTTAGAGAGCATGTTCACAGCATGTTTGTACTTCAGAAGTAATGCCTGAAAGCTCCAACACATCAGTAGGGATCAGGTAAAGACCAGATTTACTCCCAGCATCACTGAACAAAATGATAGTCTTGCATCTTCTTATTGAGAGGCAGTGATTTTGCATTGGGTAAAGTAAATATAAAATTAAGAAAAAACCTGGAGGTATTAAGACAACTCTAACCTCTTCTGTGCAGTGAAATCAGCCTTTTGGATTTTGTCATTAGTTGTTCATTTGAGACTTGTACTGTAAAGCCTCAAACAATGGTTCGAGTATGAGAGCATGTGTTGTGAAACCGTTTTGGACACCAAGGGTGTAGAGTTTCATTTGACTTTTTTGAGATCCTCACTCCTCTGAAAAATGACCGGACTACATGGGTGTGATGTTGTTTTTAAATGGTTTTCTGGTCGTGAATTCTTAAGTTTTCTATCCCACAAGGATTTTATGGAATACTGCCTACAGAATGTAAAGTGTTGGATTTGGTGACTGTTTGATGCCCATATGTATTTCCTGCATGACACAATCTTTGTGGAGCGTTTTTTTTTTCTCTGCACAGTGTGTATCATTAATTAAAGCCTCAAAGGTGTGCATAAATCTAACGCATGTGGGTGGATGTAACAGCTTGTGGAAGTGGGAGCATGTGAAAGCCACAGTTTCACAGCCTGCACCGTGTTCTTTGCGCGGGCCTTCTCTGCAGAGCATGTTTCCTCCCTGGAGCGGATGTGGAGGCCGGGCACTGTGCACCCACTGTGAGTACCAGCCAAGCGCGGCCGTGAGCGCAAGGGGCTCGCGTGCCCTGGACGAGGCACCGCAAACTTTTAATGGGAGTCTACGCAGGGCCGCTTCAGTGCCTGCTGCCTTCCCGAACTCCCGGGCAGGGTTCTGACCTTCCCCGGCTCCAGCCGGGCCGGAGTGGCCGGGTTGCTCCGAGACCCCTCGACGTGCCCCGGGACCCACCTGGGCCCGAGCGCCGTCGGGGTGGGGCCGGTCGGGGCTGCCCGCGGCGGGCCCCACTGGCCCCGCCTTCAGAGCCTCCGCGCGGGCCCGGGCGGTTGTTTTGTGGTTTACACATCACACGATAAACACCTGCTGCCTGTATGCAGTGAAGCTGCCCCATCAGAGTGTGATGTCTCAGGAAAGGTTTTGTAGCACTCTGGATGTAAACTACAACAATTTCACAGCTCTTAAAAGTTTCATGACTAGTTAGGAATCTTATTAATTAAACATGAACCATATTACTACAGCTCTTGTACCAATTAAGCACTGAATTGGTGCCCTGCTATACAGAGTGACAATGCTGTTGTCCTTTGGATCTTACATCAATGTTTTGACTTATTAGTTTGGGTGTTTAATCCAGATTTTCAAACGTGGAATTAATAAAAATTGAAGGCTTCCATTATGTAGCCGTAGCAGTGGCCATACTTAGTAATTCAATCACTTCTCATGGGCTTGTACTAATTATATCAATTCAGTTTTATTTAAATGCCTTTGAAAGATTCTGATTCAGAAGGGAAAAAAAAAAAACACAACAAAAGAAGAACTTTATATTCACCTCGGTAATGCATTAAGCTCTCAATTTGAC